>DWPA01004916.1:0-12350 GCA_018251375.1 Calpodes ethlius | reverse complement strand
AACACGTCACTAACACCCATAATCCGAGAACAAATATTTATCTGTTACATAAATATCTGCCTCGGCTGGCAATCGAACCCAGGACCCCACGCTTCGCAGGCAGGGTCATTACCAACTAGTCTACCGAGCCGCCATATGTATTATTACCCCTAATTATTAGAAACATGAAAGATGCATCATTGATAACACCTCACGTAAGGTGATGGAAGTTTCTTTTTAACTAATGGTGTCACCCCGAAACTGAATTTCGTTCTAAAATTTTACGCACAATTCTAGAAGGAGCCGAGCAGTAAGACAATAGCCTTAGTTTTGTGATGAATAAATTTATTTCAGCTAATAGTTTAAGGATTAAACGTTAAGGGCTTCTTGTGTCGTGGTCGCCGAATACCTGCGTAGACGAGATTGGCGTTAATCTGTTAAATCAACCAAAATCGAAGTAATGAATGTTAATTTGATCCTTCATCGCTGAAATTGTTTGTATGGCTCACTGATCGAGTTCGGATAGTTGATTCAGATAGGGCCAGTATTGGTTAATAGGGTTATTCGCCGTAGTGGGAATAATCGTTGTATAGGTATTATTAAGTTAAATACTTATAATAATATAACTTAACTTGTATGCTTATACATATTTATTTATAAAATATTCCACTGTCTTCAAGTTTATTTAATCTAGTTGGCCATTTAGTGCGTATTCACAAACAATACTATGAAGTCTCACAGTGAAAAAAAGATACGATCAATTATTTGTGTTCCTATCCTTCCCCCTCGTTTCTTAAACAATGCGTAAGGCAAAGATGGGTATATGTATAAGCAATTAATTCTTTATTTATCTTTTTCAACCTCATAGTATCTTCATGAATACGTGGCTGAAAATATTAAAATACAGGAATTAATATTATAATAATAGTTTTTGATATCAATATTGTCAATATGGGTTGAGCATTGAATGAACAGAAAATCTTGAAACAATGATAAAAAACGTAGTAAATAATAATATACTGGCCAAAAGGAAATAGTAATTATAATATGACCTATCTCATTTAATATAATAATAAAACGACGTTCCCTCCTTCCTAAACTCAGTAATCTCACAAAGGGATAGTGGAAATATTAGGTGTTTATTAGTAAATATGAGAAAAAAATATATAGGAAAGGTAACTTATGAAATAACAATCTGAAATATTGGCTGCTGATGATACTGGGAAAGGATAATATTATGTTTATACTAGGAAACGCAAATGCCACCGATACTACTTTTATTAACTGTCTCGAGAAATAAGCTCGCTCTTGTACCAATGTTATCGTAAGAAATATGTACCAATAAGTACTAAAAAGTACAATATTTTATTCATATTCTGTTTCTAGGCACGCAGTAGAAATATAGAATGGAATTATTTCTCATTTATTCCAGATTTATGATTGGATGGATGAGATTTTGTCGATACTCAATTAAAATTTTTATGTATCAATAAAATCCATATTTTTATTTAAGTTTCCTTACGCGAACCATTCTAAGAATCATCTATGTGCATAAAATAATTTATCGATGGCTCGATGCATATTTATCACATGAATTGCATTACTTAAGCTGCAATTAATTATTATTCCGAAATATAAACATGTTTAGTGACGTTTAAACAATTTGAAGTTATGCACATAATTTACTTATTAAATTATGTTAAGTAATTCGCATATTACAATGAATTAACATTCAACTATTTTGTATATTTTCCAAATGTAACAGCAATTTTCATGTATGATATTATTTCTTCATGTATTTCATTATAACGCAGTCGTTTAGTAAATTGCGAAAAGAGAATGACGAAATGACCATAAATATAATGCATAACAATTTTCAGAAATATTTAAATACACGAGGGTATATATTCGCATCCATCGCGGAAGGAATACTTACCCCATATTGTTTATTTGCAAATCCTTTATTCTCTGATATTACGTTCTCAAATTACCCCAATTTCCTCACCGCGGGAAGTGTTAAAATTTTATGAGAAAACGTTCATAACCCCAAGAATTGTGTCTGAAAGTTTTTCACGCACTTATTTACGTTGTCGGACCGATCGAGCGATAAGTTCAGCGACCAGTCGAGAGATTAGTACGCCGGATTACCACGTGATGAGTCACGACTCCGACTTATTCCGGATATTGAAGCACGTAATCCCAATACAGTGTGTCTCCAGTCGCAATTTATCGGACGATGGATGGTACGACCATTATTTTCACCCCTTAACCTTAGCTTATTAATATCTACATAATTTATTGTAAATTGCATTTTGCGACAGTAACTTCGTGCGTGAATAAACGGTTCGGGCTTGGAGATTAAAAATGTAAGTTATAGAGACTTAGTATATTGTAAAAATATATACAATGTAGGATTTTTAATATTTAACATTTAGATGCTTCTGTCATAACGATAGTTAGATTGAGTATTTGATATAGAGGACTAAGATTCGAATTTCGATCTCAGCTTAATAAATCACATATTATAATATAACACACATATATTATAAAATTGTATAGTAAGTTTAACAGGTCTCACACAATGTATGTGTGACCTAGTACCTACAGGCGCTCGTTTGGCTCGCCTGACAAAATACCTCCATTGATTTCAAATTATGATTTAATACTCAGCGATAGTTTATAACTGCGGATTCTTATTTTAGTATCTATGGTAATAACAATGTATATATCACAAAAAAAATATATATCGTTTCAAATCACTATACGGAAAAATTACTCCAAGAGAATGAGGCCTTTGTTAATGGTTTTTTTTTAGGATCAAGAAGTTGTATTGCGAATAAATGTGATATAAATCTATTAAAACCTTTAGGTGGCTCGTTATTAACAAATAGGGCAGGGAAATTTTTGGTATAAAAAGAATAAGTAGATTTTATCACGAAGGAAAAATTACAATTTAGTGGAATATTAACCAACACAATGGAATTATGTTTGATTATAACTTCGTAAATCTTTACGACATCCAGTATTATCAAATAACAAAAGATTCGTGAGTTAGCACATTAAAATTTAACAAGCTACCCAAGTTACCAAAAAGGGTAACTTTAAACAAGTTGGCGTAACTTATGACAAAGACGGAATCTAACGTTACACGAACTAATTTATAAGCACGATCCTAAACAAATCAAGCCTAACTATTTTCATGTAATCGCCACAACTTGGTCCGTGTAACAATTTTAAAGAATCTCTGGTCTCGCCGACTCCTTTATATGAAAATTGCAGATTTTCATTTAATTTCAAAAGTTATTCGTAATATTATTCGATAATTAATACGTGATATGGTGATAATATCGATACTTTTATGATACTCGTATATCTTTATAAAATGATAGACCACGTATGTGTCTTTACTTCTGTTTCGAGTATTTAGTAGAGTTTTGATTATTGCTTATTTTATATTTAGATACAAACCTGGCATTATTAAATGTACGTACCTATGTCAAAATTACATCGGTTTATTTGAAGGTGCAAAAGTTATAAAGTATTATGAAACAGATAAACTATATTAGAAAACTCTATATCTGTATGTGTTGGCACATGCAGCTATTAGAAATTGTAAAATTCAGAACTGTTTCACTAACCTTTTTTATGATATTGCGAATGGTTATGTCATTTGCTGTTCTAAACCTTACGCAAAACATAGGATGTAGACACCCGTTGATTTACCGATGTTATTGTGTTTAGTTTTTTAAAATAAACCCTACAGCGATGGCCGCGAGTACCGCGTGATTTAGTACGATAGCGTTCGCCGAGTGAAACATGCCAGGCCGCCTATCGCTTTTAAAACTTGTAGTTCTAATAGTGTACGTTGCGTATTCAATCGATTTGAAAATCGAGTTTGGATGTCGTCGGTCTTGATACGTCGTCGAATTGTATTCGATATTCAAATTGGATTAAGATGCAACGTTGGTGTGAGATGCTTTTGTTTTCACGGTCAGAAAACAATTTGAGTAAAATATGAGGACAGTTTTACTATATATTTACTACAATTTTATTTCAAATTTACTGTCGATTCATATAAGATGACAATAGATACGGCTTTTAACTTTTCGTTTATTTAGTTTCACGTTCTGAGGTGGCGTTTTAGTAGTCGTGGATATGTTTGAAATGTATATGTTTGAAGTCGTTTCTTGATCGATTCAGAAAAACAATGCCCCGTATACACATGTACAAGCGAATCTACTATTTAAAATTAATTTTGGGCGATAAGTATTTCGTTTCCCACGTTATCTCTGCTGTTTCGTTCTTAATTTACAGCGATGGCTAATGTGAGTGAAGTTTTCCAGCCACTACAGATTTGTATTTAGGTTAGGCACTGCTTAATGCAAATACTTTTATGTTGCGAATATTGAATACGCTGACAGTTAAAATATTCTGGAGCTATCTACAAGTCTTATAAAAAATATTATTTTAAATTAAAACATTTGGACATCATTCGGATTTTTTTTCTTTATTTACTTAAACGTCGGTTTCCTGCCTGGGCTCGTTTTAATTTCGCATGTATCTGTAACTTTTTCAAATGTACACTATTTGTACATTAAAATTTTTCAAATTGTCAACCTGTGTACTATGAAGTTATTTCAATATCGAGAAGAGTCTCTGACCCGAGCCCTACAGTGCTACATTCCGAATACTATTTTCGTGTAGTCTTAATATTCGTATGCGTTAACTTCAAATTCTAGGAATTTAAGATAGTACTTTTTGTATTGCATCATCGTATTGTTTAGCTGATCAGTCATTACATGCCTTTTGCATGCATTGTGCATGCGGGCCCGTTGCATAATGCATCCAATGGCGCGACCCGATGCCCTTCCGTCGCCTGTTCAGAATTAATGAACCTATATCGGCCATAGGAAATATGCATGTGCCTAGTTGTTCAAATCCGTACTAAACTTCCGCCAATACACCATTATTCAACACCTCTAGTCAGCCTGTCATACTGCGTGGCAACTTTCTTAAGAAAATTTTATAATATGGACAATAAAAAATAATATAATGAATTTCGAATTATTTTAACATACATATTAGACCATACTTATTTAAGTATTAGTACCATACATATTTAAGGCTAATTTATTGCCTTTTTATTATATCTTTTTATCATAACTATTCTTCTCCCACCTTATTCTTCTTGACCTTCAGTTCTGCGGCTTTATTCCACTGCTAATTCAATCCCTATCCCCTTTAAAGTATATTATGGTTAATGTGTCGTTTTCTATATTTTCATCCAAACTTATATTAAGTATTAACTTATATTCATTTGTTTATGTGTACTCTCAAATACTACTATAATGTAATTCTTCTTTCTAAATACTGTCTTCTATGGAAAGGTAATCTGGAACAGACCGGTTCTTGAGACCGCCATGTATCATAACATTAGTCGAAGATAAATCATTTGAAACATGTAGCAGATTCGTTATTAAGACTGTTATCAATAAAACATACCATAATCATTACTCAAAAGGTAAATTTATTACTTTCGTATTCAAGTTTAACTCCTAATCGGACTACTACGTGCAATTCCTACATACTAGTACCGTAAGTGGGGGTCAGTAGTGTGTTACTAATACGACTAACGTATCCTAACCACGTACACTCCCGCAAATTAATCTCTACGACAATATGATTCTGTTTTGAGTTAATGGTTAGGTAGCGTTTGTTAACGGGTTTGAAACATTTCGTGACAAATGTTCAAATAATGTACGAAATTTCTGCTTTTAAAGTTAAGTTTTGATTGTTCTCTTTATGTTGAAATTAAGTTTGTGTATTATTTATTGTTACTATAATTTATTATATGGTTTGTCACGTGATAGTTGGAGTGTATGTTTGAGCTTCTATATATTCGGGTTGTCTCTCTCCATCCTGTCTCTGTCTCGCTCTATCTATTCTTTTCGCCAACTGTAACCTACTGAGCAACGAAAGGAAAGCGTCTACTTCATTACATTTTTGGTTATCTTCGATTATTTTCCGAAACATCAACACAAATTCTTTGAACGTTTACTTAACTGAAACACCTCTTATAGGTATAATGTCATGTTTAGAGGAATCGTAATCAGTATTTTTTTTTCATTTTTGTTCCTTTACTTTTAAAATTTTTAGTATAATTTAATGTCATCTTATTTAGTATAACCTAAAATTTTGACATCATCTTTCTAAGAAAGATCAAATCCTTATCAGTAATCAATATTAATAGCCATTCCTAGTAGTTTGAATAACGAACAATCTTTAAGTTCCAATTAGTTTTTCTAAAATATGCACCTCAAACCTACTAACTCACAAGGCACTCTTAACACACTAAAGAAGCGTTGATTAATGACACCCTTTCGCAGCCCTGAAATTAATAAAAAATAATTTAATGATACTTTGTACATCACACACCTCCAAATGTTGCAAAGCAAAGGTGTATTCATATCCATCAAACTGTCGCTCAGAAATTCAAATATTCGCGCACAGCATAATTGTCTCAAACCGTCTAAAAGACGCTTATCAAATACGAACCGAGGGCAACGTATACTAATGATTATACATACAGAGACTGTAAATTATACACGTGATGAATCCATTTGCGCCTTGCTCATATATCCGTTTCCGTATAAAATTAATTGGACCGTGACGTACGGAAGGATGCATGACGGTAACAAGTCATGTAAATTACTCATCTCGTGTTAAATCCGAGTAAGTTCAGAATGTAATCTATTTTTATTTACTAATAAAGTCTTAAATGGCTATTTCTGTTCCTAAAGTCAGACGATCTAAATGCATGTGGTGTGCTTTATATGATGGGAATGCTTCAATTTTCTTCTCTTAGTACTTCATTTTCTGCGGCACCAAATTTTAACCCGAACGTGTTTTTTTATCTAACTAACTAACTTTTATCTAGAAAACTAGTAAGGCGTATTTAAAGCCTTCTTTGTTGTTGTTGACCATAGATAATTAACCGCTTGAAATGATAAGATCGATAACAAAAATAACCGAATACTTTAAGCTGGTGCTATTCACGCACGCTTATTTCCCAATTCGCGTCGTAAATCATGATCCTTATGGTTATACATGATCCTTTTTTACGTTTATCACACCTCTACCAAAAACGTCATTAACCTACAAACTCATTACTCATTTATAAAAACGCATAAAAGTCTGTGTACTTGTTTTAAAAGTTACTAACCCAAGGCTAAACTGTCGTTAATTTTACATCATTAACAGTGCATTTGGATGCAACCCTTAACACTAACGTTAACGCAGATACATAATAGTGAAGACGTCATTTCGTAACAGAGATTAACTGCGAACACAGACGTACACTAGACGTTACGGCTCTGTCCGTCCAACCAAATCTAAAGCCAAAGTGCACTAAAAGCACACACGCTCAAACGTTAACCTGTGATCTTGATTCCAATTCCAATACGTAACACATTAACAATAACATAATGGATAATGATTTTTGTGTTTGTGTATACCGTTGAATGCTTCCTAATCTAATTAACCTTAGACACGAGTCCAAATGTGTTAACGGGAGCGTCCCAAAAGCTGGAACTGAGTCGTTACGTGCGCCAATCTCGGTCCTACTCTCTAATATATAAAATCTGTATTCCCGTGCGGCTGTATCTCATTAGCATTCATTGTGCGCGCGCGGCTGCGCTCTCTAGAATAAAGCATCTGTTAAATGTCTCGTGCTAGCTAAAACTTGCCCGTAATTATCTGTTAACATTCCCAAGTTTGACCCCGCGAAAATCTTACGAAATTCGTGGATTCGCAAACTCTGGGCAGGCTCTCCGCAGGCGTTTTACTTCCCTAATAATCAGGCTCATGGAGATTTTTAATGAAAAAGATTGTTCGGCGTTATTTAGAAAGTTGGTAAAAGGGATCCGACGGAAGTTTGTTTTGATTTAGTACTGTGCTCCCAACGTTGATTGTATCCTTTTCCGTGGCTTTGTATTGGATTAAAACTAATTAAAAATTTGCATCGCCCGTGCCCTTGAATTATGTCACAGGTGTCCGCTGCTTACATATTTATTGTATATTTTAATCAAAACTTTTCTCATATCCTTTGCCGTTAAATTTCAACCATTATGCATCTTGGCTGTGCTTACAATGCTCTTCGTAACTCATAATACTTTTATATAGAAATATGAGTAATATAACAATCATTGTTTAACATGCTGTAGTTCATAAAAGCATAGTAAATATTTATAACATTACGAAGAATGAAGATTAAGTAGTACAGTCGCGTTTGTCACTAATGTCTGTTCAGTTTGTCCAGGATCAATAACTACCTACTTCTTAAATCGAAGTAAAAATACTTCGTAAATATTAGTGGTAGTAATGCTTTGAAAGTTAATTGATGCACGCTTGAATCCAACAAAAATTCTATAAGTTCGTCCTACTTTTAAAATAAGGTGCGTATTAAAATATTACACTTGTTTCGAAGAAAAAAAAACATTTGCGATACTCATCTGAGAGTTCTTCGTAGTATTCTTGAAAGGGTTAGGAGTGACCTAATCTTGTACTTGATTGTTGTAGCAAAAGATAGCTTTACTTATTTAATTGTGAAAGAAAACCCGAGCCCAGCTGTGGTGAAATGATAGATTATAATGAATGAAATAAAGTGAGGGTAATAATAACCCTTTGTTTTGGAGGTTCCGCTATCCTATCCTTAGGCAATCTTTTTCGCAATAAACACCGGGGGTAGTAGTATAATGATATACAGGCAAACATAAAAACACCCCACCTTACGTCATGGGATAATAAAACCCGGACGCAAAAGGGGACAAAAGATTAATTGAAAATCGATACTGGGTCATACATACCTTTGCGAATCTATCAAATACATTCAGTTTGCTTTGAAACGATAACGCCGTGTCGGCCCCAATTACAGTGTCATTCATGATTAATGTAGACTTATGATATTCTTTATTGACTGCGTCGGAAGGGTGACTTCGCAAATCAGTTTTTTTATTTTAATGACTTTCAAATCTTGGCTAGCGATCTTTGGGTATTCCAAAAACTTTTGAAATCGATAATTTTTAGGCTTTCGTAGTCAAAATGGAACTTTTATAGTATCGTCAAATGCGTCTATCCATCCGTCCGAAAGCTTAGTTATAAGAGCCTTAATACTAGAAAGTTGTAATTTGAAATAGATATACATATTTGTTATGCCAAAAAGCAGCTAGAGTGGGCATATTAGTTTATTTCTGCAGTACAAAATCCAGGGAGGAGGAGGAAGAAGGTAGCCTCTCCCCTCCAATCGCACGCCCATAGCTAAATTCAACATAATTTTCATTACGGAAACAAATACACAACAATATTTACATCATGAATTTTGCAATGTAAAAATATATTGATATTATTTAGTGTCCAACTATATTATTAGCATAAATTATTATGCTACTGAAATGTATTGGAAATAAACAATGTAATTATGCTACCAGTTACAATAGCGAATTTCGTAGGAATAGAAAGGATCAAACAATAAACATCAATTAGTTCGATGTTCCGCTTTTAACAAATTGGTAACCATTAGCTTTTCGGTTTATTTGTAAACCATTAGCGAGTGAGCTCCAATCAGTTAAGGGTACAGATTCTAGGATACTCGTACATTTAAAATTACAATTTATCTAAATATCTCACTAAATATTTTACGTTACATTTACATTTTTCGCAACTTTTTCGACAATCATTCCTCCTGTTGCGTAGACATTATTAGAGCCCTATATGAAATTTTATTTACAATTAATTAGTTTGTTAATTAGTGCGCTAAAGTGGAGGAAATGTCTAAATTAATGCCATTTTTATCACACTTAGAAAGAATAGAAAAATAAGAATAATAATAGAATATCTTAGAAAGCAGATGAGGCAGGAAATATAGATTCATCGATTTGATGTTTCTTCGTATTTTTTTTGAACGCTTAGATTTAAAAAAATCGGTTGTTTGTACGATATTATGATCGATTTCAAAGCAATCAGATGTTGAGATGAATCCTTGGGATACAAATAATGGCGGTGACGTATTTATTTAACTTCTACGTTAAACGGTGCAATCGCCGTATATCGTGAAAAAATATACCACCGACGGAGCTTGACTATATAATCTAAATTTAATACATTTGTAACTCACTGAAACGTATGGGTGTTCTTCGTTATTAAGAAGATCTAAAACCTATTCGACCACAACACCACCACCACGACCACGACGGTGCATGTTTTGAGGGGTAATTCTAGTCTAGTTCTAGTCTAGTTTTAAAGTTTCTTATGCTGCCAAGAGACCATCTACATAGTATACCCACAGGTACCTAAGAAACGTAATTATAACAACTTTACTGCCCTCCATCCCATGATTTTATATCCAAAGTAAAACATAATTCGTAATACTTGTAGTTACATTTAACATTGCACCGCACTAGCAAGTTATATCCAACTTTCTTGGAACATTTTTCCTTTGATTGCAGTATCTTTACAAGATACTAGCGAGAAAGTGTATATGAAGTAAATATTGCCTTTGCTTTTTATATCGAGAATACTTACTTTTAACGGATTTCTGAGTGTATTTTTTAGTTTCTAATCCGAGTTAATATTGCGGTATCATTTATAAATAATACGTGCACAAATAAAACAGGATAGCGAAAGCCAATGCAAACATCGAAAATTTCTGTTTGAAAATAAAGGCGTGATGAATTTCCAGCCTTGCCAGCCTTTTGAAGTTCGGCAAAAAGTGACAGATTTTCGTTACCTCTGTTCGTTACGTACGCTGCCAATATTTATCAACTCGACGTCAAAGTACCAGCGTAGTCTCTTTTTCGTGTTATTAAGTCAACAGCATCATCGTTTAGTTCAAAAAATAACCAGTACCAGGAAAACGTTACAACACCAAAGGAGTGGAGCGAAAATATACTCGTAATATTAGTGTGTTTTCGTTTTGTTTACGTAAGTGAGAAAATTTCTTACAGATCTATTACTGTAGGAATTTAATAACTTCTTATCAGGCATACAACTTAATTATTCCTACGTATAAAGGACTAAGTAGAAAAATCATTAAGAAAGTAATTATATTGGGCTTCTTTCCTCTTTGTAGAACATTTTATACCTAATTTTGTTTTTATTATTTTTTAGTTGCTTCTACATCGAAAATAATATATTCCTGTGGAATGTTGTATAAGCGAAGCAATGAAATATGAAATTTAAGTTTTTGCAAAACTATTATTAAGCATTAATAATCTCCTCAAAAGCAATTTAAAAATACTTTAAATTAAATAACATTTTACAGGGATAGAAAAAAACTTGTAAAGTTGAAAACGCTTTCATATAAATATTCTTTAAAAAAAAAACATTATGTATAAAATATATTATTATGTACATCGCGTGTCGCTTACTCGTGTCTGGAAGAACGTGGCGGTTAAGTAAAAAGAACGTATAAAAGCCGTTTACATTGGAACGTCAAAAATCGCAATACATACCCGCTTCACGGCCGATATGTTAATAAACTTTAGACGTGCGCGGAATCGATGAGCCTAATGTACACCTATGAACACGAGGGCGGCCTGCAAAGGATTAATAAACGAATGGGGCAAATGCAATAATTCCTACCTGACTCAATTTTAGTAAGAGAGTTTTGGTTATGTTTTCTGTGAATAGTAATTTCATGAAATGCTTTTTATAATTGTAATTCAATTTTTTTATTACAATACCTTAAGCTATATAGCAGTTTGTATTATTCAAGTGAACGCAATTAGGTATGTAGTAGTTTTAGTAACAATTTTACTTTGAAATTATTCGTTTTTATGACCATTATGCAATATATATAATAAATATTGAACCTGAAATATAGGCGCCTCAGCTCAAAGGATCAAAACGCTGTTGAATACAACTCAACATAGATCTGGGGTGGGATCGAGATGAGGCACGCCAGGTGTGTTGCAGATTGAAACTCACACCCAACGGGTATCAGAAACTTATTGTTTCCCCAATTTGTATGTATATTCCCAGTGTCGCTTCGTGCGATGTTTCATAATCGGTGTATTGAATGTGAGTGTTAACGTTGAACACGGTGCAGCACTTAATTCAAATTTCATTTCGAATGTATTTTACTATATAGTTTCTGTATATTTCGTGCGACATTCGGATTTATTTATCATAGTGTAATCTGATGCTGTTTTGTTTCAGGAAACTAATCCTTATGTGCACATGTTGAAATAATAATACTTTTATAACAATGAAAATATGAAAAATATGAATACATCCTCTTTCGAAAGGAATCACAAATTTCAAATTTGTCAATTTTGATCCATGCATATGTACATGCCAAAGTACATGATTTTAAT
>DWPA01004915.1:0-12351 GCA_018251375.1 Calpodes ethlius | reverse complement strand
ACTGTTTATTAAAAAATGTGTTTATCCTAACTAGTCATAAATCTCAACAAATCTTATCCTCAATAGTATAACGTTTGTGTTCATTAATCTCAAATTGCACTAAATTCCTCGAATATGGTGATAACGAAGCATTTTACTGATGAGATTATTTAAAATCGCTTGAGTAGTTTCAAAGATAATCTCCCGCACAGTCATTCACAAACATTACCTATTAAAAAGTTACTTAGTAGGCGGATATCAATCAACGACAGTATATTATAATAGGAACAATACCTAAAACAAATTGCATACATACGTTACAAGAAAGCCTACAGTTAATACAGCTTAGCGAAAGCCTTCTCGTAATAACTTGTCCTGAGAGGGATATTCTGGATGTATTCAACGAAATAGTTACAAGCATAATAGCGCTTTATCTCTGTTTAAACAGCTCAAGAAAGTTCCGCGGCGGCCGGAAATTTTAGAGTTTCGGCTCGAATTTAAGATGCCTGGTAATTCCAACGACCATATGATTTTACTGGAATAACAGCATATGTAAGCGTATTACGGTTAAAATTATATCCATTTTAGTTTACACACCTTTTAGTTTTAAGTTCATTTTTAATACGATTGATCCTAAATATATAATTATAAATCGATAATAGATGATCTGTGTGATGCAATGGTTATCAGGCCAAACATCCATGGAAAGGATGGGTTTGACCAGCGTGACAGAAATTTAAATTATGAGTTTAAATAATCTCGATCTGCCCGATACACAGGGAATCTTAGTGTTGGGTTAGGAGTGTGAAAGTTAGAATAAGGATTGGAATAAAAAAACAGTGAAATAAGGTTCCTTTCTGAAATCTCTCTAGAGGTTTTTAACACGGGGTTCTTTAAAGGCGTAACAGATGTAAGACCATAGTTAGAATTATTTAATGTGCGTCGCGTCTCTCTTTAGTACTCTGTGTGTTTGTAGTTTCCGGTCTCCCTCCCTCTCATTCACTCATGGCGGGTTATCTTGTTATTAAGATAGACCCGTGCGGTGCGCTTACGGGGTCATTATTGATGTGTATTACAAATATAGGCTACTAAATGTTGCCTGCGTCTACGCACGCGCCGAAGAAAACACCTATACATCTCAATCGATCTTCCTACAAAAACGAGATGTTTTTAGCGGTGAAAATTATCCTTTGGCATTAGTCCACTAGAAAGAAGAACAAACAGACAAACACACTTTTGCATTTATAAAATTAATATAGATTGTGTAATTTGTATCATCGTAATTAATCAGTCCAAACCACAAAACCCATAGCCGAAATAATACCATTACAAGGTCTTTTTTAGCTCAGGCGAATATTGTGCGACTCATCTTGTTGTTGGTCATGTTAACGGGCCTTGGTGACCACTTCCCCAAGTTGGCGCTAAAGACATTAAGATAGACGGTTGAAGTCATAAAAATATGGCTGTGCACTAAGCTATTAAGCATATGCGTCCAGGGGATCTAATCCAAAAATGCCAAGTAACAACAATGTTCTTTCCATTATTAAAAAATAAAATATTTTTTATATTTATTATATATACAGCGGAGTATTTTTGATAAAGAGACAAAATAAAGGTTGAGGCAACATTGAAAACCTTAATATAATCCGTGAATCATTTAGTCAAAATTTTACCAATCACTCAAATTAGATGTTTTTAGATTTCTTTTTGACATAATCGCATCGAGGCAGATACTTTATTTTACACAGCCCATGGAGTAATGGAAATTCCTCTGGAATTCAATAGGTGGTAATCCTCATTTTATTTATAACTAACTTTAAACAGGGGAATATATATAGCAAGAAAGAAAAGAAATAAAGAAAAACATTTTTTACGTCTTTGACAGCACATCAACGAGAACATAAAAGTCAAAAGAATCTTAAAAAAATAAACCAACAAACCAAAACAGTGTATCTAAAAATAATTCTTTTTATTGCTGACCTCGATGTCTCTAACAAAACATCCTTGTAGAACAAACAATATATGCAAATCAACATAAACCTCAAGCAGGTAACCCTATTAATACTTTTAAAAAATAACTTCCGTAAGCCTACCGGCGCGGGGCGGCCGTTTCAAAGCACATACACATACTAGGGTATAGCTATGAACAGTGTTTGTACTAGTTTATCCCTGTTTGAACAGGGTTGGCACTCGCCGCAATAGCGCAATTATGTTGCAGCTTGCTAAAACTGCCATAGCATTTTATGTTATAAAAATAAGATCCACTCACGTAACTATACAAGTATGTCTTGAAACAACTTTTAAAACGTAATACCTAAGTACTCAACATATTGTATAAGTTTTCTAAAACATATTTTCGATCCCCTAAAAGCTACATGAAACAAGCTCATCAATTAAGAACAGTAAATTGTACGCCACGCGCGGTATTGCGAGATGACATTTTTATATGAGCCGGTGAAGCATTGCCTTCTGGGCCGGCAGCGGTCAAATGGCGTTTAACTGTGAATTATTACCGCAATCATGTAATGGACTCCGCAGTTTATAATAAAACTATCTATAAATATGAGTATCTTTCATATATTAATACACGAAAGAAAATTTTGTAGCCATTTTTAATAATGTATGAAGTAGTTTACGTGTATTTAGTAGTTTGTAGTTGTATGATGTATGATTTGTATGATGTACGATTTTCGGTATGGAGATAGTTGAGAAAATGACGAGTACTATAGGATACTTTCCACTGCTAAAAATCATCTTATTTATGTGCGAAGATTTATTGAGCCAAATGAAAGGAAGTGTTTAACAACAAGCTTTACTAATGATAGACAGGAATTGATAACATTTTTATTGGCGTTCTTTTCTCATACACGTGTGAAGCCGCGGGCAATGTTTCTTTGTGAGCTCGTAACTAAACAATTTGTATCGATTAAATTACAGGAAAATGAAAAAATATTTATTTAGATTTCTTTACATGCGCACTACAATTTGAAAAAGGTTTCAAGACCATTTCCATTTTACCTCCACTTTGAATCAATTGTAAGACAATAAACAGTTATGGTTACAAACGAATCACTAATTTCCTAGAAATTGATCGATTAACAAAAATACATAGATACATATATACACTTGTAAAATTTTGTATATTTGTATGAGAGCTTCAACAGATTATCATACGTAAGTATTTCACAGTTCTGATATTACACGCATACGTGTCGATTCAATGACCTCCTCTTCTGAAGTCGTTTTAAAACAAGCTTAACTCTGATGAAAAATTGAAACCTGCATTCCCGTATCTGCAATACTGACGTAAATATAACCAAGTATTGAAAATTCACATTTCATTCTGCGTGCCTCTTCAATTTATTCGTATGCAGTGTATAATATTTAATACCGTTCCAAGTTGAAAGCCGTTTCGTGATACTGAAAACGTATTATCGGTGATGTGTTTTTGGGGTACGCAGTGACTCAGTTAAAACCTTAGTTAAAAAAGAACGCTAACACACTCATACCCCCGCAGTAGGATTCCGTGTCGCGGGTGGCATGGACAACACAAATAACACGTCACTAACACGTCTAACCCGAGAACAAATATTATCTGTCACATAAATGTCTGCACCGGCTGGCAATCGAACTTAGGACCCCTCGTTTCGCAGGCAGGGTCACTACCAACGAGGCTACGGGGCTGTTAAAATATTAAGTATAATATTCATTTGATTTAACTCGACAATATGAAATGTATAAAAATATTTAAGTTGTATTGCGATAGGATTTCTACGTGAATATTGCTGAAACGAAACTTGTAAATAATTGATGGTGTTGAGGTTTGTAAGCCTCATTTTACTTGAAATGTTTTTAGTATATTTGTTTGGGTCCAATCTTACAAGTTGAAGAGAAGAACTAACTGAGAATTACTAGATCTTATCGTACGAAGTTGAAATTTTACAAATTGCTTTAGTTGCGATGATAATGTTAAATTATCTCATCGTAAAACAGTACATATTTCAAATTGCGATTATTTTAAAAGTGCGTTAACGGAGTTAATTTGGTCAAATTGAGGGTCAAATTATTGAAGTAACAGAGAGGTCGGTAAAAAAAATAACATCAATGTACACAAAATATCTGCCAAAAATATTTAACCTCATTTGGGCAGGATTTACTTCCTAATAATCTTTAAAAAAATATCTTTTTTGTTTAACTCCAGCAATAAATTAATTTGAATTTAAAATGTACGGAATCCTGTACTAAAAATCTCATATAGTTTTTCCCCAATTTTCGTCTTCGTGCATTTTACAGCCACTTTGTATTCAGGTTACTTATGAATAATAATTTTAATCAAACACGGTCGGAAAACTCTGGTCATCGAATGTAGAGGAGGAAATATCGTCACATGTATATGTAAATAAAAGTTCTTGTAATTAAGGAACTTAATATTATGTTTCTTAAAAGAAACCGTTAAAAGTAAGCCAATAAATGTATAAAAATAAAAAGTAATTTTTAAATGAATCCAAAAAAAGTAAAAAAATATTCTTGGACTTTTTAATTAATTAAAAGAAATTAATTAAAAAAAAAATAATAATTAATAGGTAATTTTAAAGTAAATTAAGTTAAAAAACATATATAACAGGTTGTGATACAGCAAGCAATTTGATAACTGTCCTATTCACGATTGAAGAGCTCCCTAGTGTATCACTAACATTATGAACCTGCGCATTAATAACTTGATATACTAACAAATTCCCAACTAAATCAGTGCCGTAATATCATCACAAACAAAACCGCGCATCATATTACAGCCATGAGAATACACAATTAAACCAGCTGTTAATTTGCGAAACCACTCGCAGCGCCGACATTGCCTTCAACTTCCAACCGCAAATTAATTCGAGCTTTTCGCGTTACTTGTGAAGCAAACACATGGAGCCCTATACTGTCGAGTTCACAACAGACTCCATTAAGTTCAGAGTTTAACCAGTCTCTGATGACCTTGAAACTCGCCTAGAGTTTATTGAACACTTTTAAATAAATACTTTAAGCTGGACGTAACCAACAATTATTGTACGTATCCATCAAATTACTGTTGAGCTTAGCCTAATGGTTCGAACGTTAGTTCTCCGAAAGTGGGGATATGTTCGAATCCTGCTCGCATCTCTAATTTTCAAAGAGTTATGTGCGTATTACAAACCAATTATCACTTCCTTCGGTGAAGGAAACATCGTGAAGAAACTTGAACACCCGAGAGTTCTCCATAATGTTCTCGAAGGTGTGTGAAGTCTGCACTTGGCCAGCGTGGTGGACTATGGCTGTACCCCTCATATTATGAGAAGAGACCCGAGCTCAGCAGTGGTAAAGTTATAGGTTGTGATGATGACGATGATGACTTGATAGGTATCTTTGCAAATAACCTGAAACAACGGTAGTCACTTTCATCAGGCGTTTTATATTGTTTTCAAATGTAAAAATCTTTTGCAGTGAAAATAAATTCACGACGTGAAAATCTGTGTGGTAGTCTTGACGTGAAACATTTCATGCGACGAGCCAAACCGGCTGGCTTGTCGTGACGCCACCAATCTCTCGTGTCTCTCCAACTTTCTCCCCACTTTTCTCGGCGATCCCTATTTTGTTTCATCGCGATAAACTCAAATACCTATAGCGTGCCTATACTGTGTGTATACGATTATTGTTAAATTTCGATATCCATACATAATATTATAATGATAAAAAGAGCGCCGTTATGGTATGATTTTTGTAAGATGTTTGGGAGGCTGGAGAATGATAAAGGTTTTCACCGGAAAAATCATATCATTCGTATGGGATGATCCGCTATGTTGAGTATTTGAGTTTCTAGAATGCTGTTATTACTGAATGATATAAGATAGAACAGATGGACTGAGGACCTCAAGAAGACAGCAGGTATTTGCTGGATTCAGAAGGCTTCTGGAGGCTTACGTTCAGAAATTGGACTTCAAAGGCTTATAGATAGATATATATTTTTTGATCTTAATTACACCCATGATATGTCGCAAGGAGTCACTAGTTTAATTAAAAACCCCTTCTTTAAAAATCTGCACTTTCTTTAAATTATCTCTTTTCTTTGTTTATACATATACGACTTTGTTTTATACTTTGTAGCGAAGTTATTTCCACTCGCTCACTACATTATACTCAACGTAACTCGCAGGCATTGTCTACAATTAAAGCTTTCAGAGCTCATTCAAGAGCGCCTTGTTCACTAACTTTCAATCGCTCTCAATGAGTTACAAGACACGGCGTTCAGTAAATGCCGTGTATATTTGACAAGTAGTTCTTCAAGGATCTTATCTTGTAGTTTAATTATTTGTTGTTGGGTTATCAGTTGTTGAAAGAAGGCAACTCAATTTTAGCGCGTTTATTTTATAAACGCTAACACACTCATATCCCCGCAATAGGATTCCCTGTGTTGCTTGGACAACAAAAATTACATTACTAACACCCATCACCCGAGAATCAATATTTATCTGTCACATAAATATCTGGCCTGGCCGGAAATCAAACCCAGTGTCCCTCGCTTCTTAGGTAGGGTCACTACTAACTAGGCTACGGGGCCGTAAATTATATTATATAGTACCCTCCCAAAACTAGTGGAAGTTATAAATGTTTGGTAATGGTTATGGTATGAGGTATGAGGTTATACGAATAAGTTACGTCAGCATGTATGAATAACATAGGTACAATTAAAATAAATTTATAGACTTCAAAGAAACTTTAACTAAAAGTATTAACCCGTTAAATCAAAGAATCATTATTTCTAACCAGAATTTTATTGATAAAAATGTTAACACAAAAAAACTGAGTTTATCCAAAGTAAATACTCTTTTCTACGAATCTTAAAACGCTCAGATCTATTGGAAATTCGTTCATACAGAATAATCATAACCATTTCTAGGTAATTAGTTAGAATTTCTGTATATATGTAGATGTAGTTTTTTTAAGTTTTCGCTTAACTCCAGTTCCAACTGATGTTAACTAAATATTTTAGTCCATTGAAAATTCGTTCATACAAAATAATCATTACCAATAGGTAATAAGAAAGATATTCTATATTTTTGTAGCTGTAGTTTTTAAAGTTTTCGCTTGACTCTTAGCTTGAGTTAAGTGAATATTTTCAATAACAGATAAATAATAAAAGTATACTATCAAATAAACTACGTGCTAATACAATAGCACCGGCTGAATCGATGTTTGTACAAGTTTCGACGATAAATTGACTTGTTCGCGAAGTTGTCACGGAACACGGGTTCACCAACTTCCAACCATTATCAATCTTGTTTAACGACAAAGACAGTGCCCGCAGAATGAGGGGTTTAGAATTTGATTCTCGGGCGGTGCAAATATTTTATAGGAGAACCTATCCTGCTTTTCTATGGCCGGTAACGTATCAGGATTCCTTTTGTTTTAATGACCTCCAAGGTTAGCGGATACCACTCATCCTCAGATTGCTCGCTACTCCTTCATCTGCTATTTATTAGGTGTCAGGTCAAGCGAGTTTCTCTACTAGCTATCTAACAGTCTTTCAAAGTCCAAAGCTGAACATAGGCCTACCCTTATTAAATAGTTAATCTTCTGTTACTCGTTAACTATTCAAGCCTATGTCCCTATGACAGTTTATCTCTTAAATTTGTTTATATAATTTACCCTTACTAGGCATCTATCTCATGTCCAAATACAATCATTTCGCTGGAATGACTCTTTATTTTAAACAAAATTATGATTTAAAATTGTTTATATAATAATGTATACTACTTTAAATTGCTTAATTATATCGTTGTACAACTTTAGATATTTAATGAATTATTAAACATAACACAACAAATTGTCAAACTTACCTCAAGCCAAAAGACCGGTCATTAAATTAAAGATTCCTTACCGCTAAAGCCTCCATTCTGTAATGACGCGTTAACGAACAAACACGACTGAAACTTTGTCATTTTAGTCTCTTAAATATAACAACGGGATTTGAAATGCTCTGAACTCGACTAACTCTCAAAATCTGTTACAATGTTAGTAACAATGTGAGTAACATGTAACTAAAACCTTAATTAACTCAAGCTTTTCACAGAGGTAATCCTGATTAACTCATGAGCTACCAACTTGAGTTAACAAGCTCTCCAGGACTACCAACGTTCTAACAAGGCTTCAGCGGGTGTTCAATAAACATAAGCGCACAATGCACGAATCTTAACGGTAACTTGTGCAAGACTGTAAATTACGTATGAGGTACACTTCAATACCAACTTGTTTAGGAATAAAAGTGGAACTACAGATTAACAGGACGGATTAAGTGGCTGATAAAAGTAAGTTATCCGAAGATAAACTTTAAATAATTATATACTGTGCCCGCGAATTTGTCCGTGTGGAATTTAACAAAAAAGGTTTTACTTTATTTTATTTTAATGGCCTCAGTTACTCCTTATTATTTCAGCTACCTGTCAATAAAAGTCTCGTCAAAATCCGTCCAGCCATTTCAGAGATTAACCAAGACAAACAAACATGTAGACAGACAAAAATTGTAAAAAATGTTATTTTGGTATATGTATGGAGTAAGTAGCGGTTATTTCAATATTACAAACAGATACTCCAAATTTATTTATATGTATAGATGTATACAGGGGTTTTCTATATTTTAAAAAAGGTGTAACTAGCAATGTTAAAATGTTGTGCAATGTTGCAATTTAACTTGCAATGTTTATTAATTTGATAGTATGTTTATTTGGGTAACAAATCCTAGAATTTGAATTAGAACTACTTCCTCTTAACCTAACGTTAGGTAACGTTTAAGACTTTGCTTTACTTTTGATATCAATGCAACTTTATGGCAAATATGACCTGGTACTTCACTTAGGAATGACTTCAGACGAGGAAACTCCTCAATAGTGAACAGCAGTTACTAATATTTTCACGTTATAAAAGAGTATTTTTTGTTTTACGGATTATAAATGTTGTATCTTTAATTATCTGTGTAACTTTATTTAAAAGTTTACACCCGAGGCTTAAATTTTGGTAGTAAAAATGATTCTTTGAAAAAAAAGTCCAATTTTTGACATGTAATTAAATCTTAATTGATTAAACATCGCTATTATTCATCTCAATATTAAATAATAAATAATATCTGGTTCATAATCCACCCTAAAAACAGGTATACTCAACAGTAAACAATAGAAAATTAAATCGGTATCTTCACCAACTTGCTCCAGTACACCAGTCCACGAAGTTTCCCCGTGCTATTAACGCTGTAACAAGACAAGGCGGGCGTTCAATAAACGTGAACACACAACTTGGATCTCGCTCAAGGACCCAAACTTGATCTATACGTTAACGAGATTCAGTATCAAGTATTCAATATAGGAGATGTTCTTACACCCAAGAATGATCGACCATCGTCAAAATTACAATGTGAAATTGTTTAAGATTTTGAGACTTGACTCGAAGACTTAGATTGAGATACTGTTAGTATTTTGGATATTTGCCTCGTGTTCAAAGCCTGAATTAATTAGTAAGGCTTTGAATTGGGATACCATTTTATTTAGAGCTTAGCTAAATATTAACCGCAAATTCCTTCAAATAATCTCAAATTTTGATTAGAGAAAAAATATCCTTAGAGTATCAAAATCTGATCCAGACATTATATTTTAATCTTACACGTACCATGAATTTTTCTGAACTTAAGAATGAAGATATGAAGTTATCTCACTCTCATATATACACCATTATCCAGCAGGCAAGCATACCCCTGGACGTCTCTAATCTGTGACACACACTATCATATTCACAAATAATGCTATGAGTGAAATAGAAAGAAATATAGGATAAGTATTGATATGATCACTATCTTCTTGAAATAACTTTTATAAATAATAATTCGTACCTATTTTCCGATGATTGTGAATCGAATTGTGAAGAAAATCGAGGAACTTACCCTAAACTACAATTATAATAGTATATTGATGTCAAATAACAACGCCTTTACCAAATTATTATTAACGTATCCCTCATAAATCACACTTGCTTATCTAATACCACAGTTACATAATTAATAACATCGGTGACTTCCAAAGTCTTGTAGACTTTAGAATCGGGGCGGAATATGTTCAAGTTAGAAGCTTGTACGTAAATTATTGTTTCTGAGTGTGCGATGTGTCTTGTAAGATTCTGGGAATTATGAACAATGAATATTATCGATTGACGTAATCTATATTTATTGGCCGATGGAGGTTCATTATCTATTTCAATTCAATGCAATGTATCTTTAAGGGTTAACTCAGATGGACAGAGTGGCCCATCGAATGGGCTTGATCGGTCAGCCATAAGTCACATCGTGTTTACTTGACCAATAAGATTAGCCGTGTGACACCGAACGCACCCGCGCGCCGCCACGCATGTCTTTGCCGCTGTTCTGTACGCCTGTGATTTTTTAATTCGCGAAAGATATCTAGGTTGAATTCAGATTATTTTTAAATTAGTAAATTAGGTAAGGCGTTAAGGTTTTTATATCTAGTGAAATAATGAAAACCATTAGCATACAAACTCGAAAAATCATACATATATTTATAAAATTTGCATATATGCTTCAAAACTAAAACATAGGTAAATATTTATCAATTCAAATAACATTATATAAGTGCATAAATATACCGAATTGATAACCTCATCTTTAAGTCGATTTAAAAGACCATTCGATTTCATTTCATGATACAAATTTTTAATCTATGACTCCTATGCCCCAGCCATCCAATATCATTTCCCAACTCCACTGAAGAGTTAATCACACGATGTTTCCTATTACCTCAGCCCGAGCCGAGCCCGCCACATCTCAATCTAACTTCGACTCCCCGGCGGCCAGTCATATTAGACCGCACCCACGAGGTTAGTTGCAACCGATTATACAACTTGTATGAGAATTAAATGACCCGATTTAAACATAACGTCGAGTCAATCTATATCAAATCTATTTACAAACTGAAACGCTCAAAGCGAAATCGCTCTGCACTGCAAGTGTCAGTGTCAAGCGTACAAAACGAATGCTCATTACTGCTCAAACTGGGCTATGAATGGACGATATTTTGAATTTTGTATATGAGTTTTACATTGACATTGACTATTCGCTTGTAGCGCATACAAATATATTGTATAGCGTAGTTCGTGCAGACGAAGCGCTACTTCGTATGTGTATACCAACCCATGTAGAACTTTATGGCATTATCAAGTTACGCGTTCGAAAACGTCAAATGTGTATCAGGAGTTTAGTTTTTTGAACATCGTTTTATGTACGAAGTTAAAAAACTAATTACGTTTGAAAAAAAAACACTTATTTTCGATAAAGGACAATTTTTGTAGCAACTTGAATATCTAAGAATCTTTAATAGCGTTCTCACAAGATTGTGAAGTCTATCAATACGCATATACATGTTTTAATACGATGTGAAGATCGTTGTTTGAGGAGACTGGACTAGGGCAGAGTGATATTAATGCTTTTGTTAATAATAAGTCATACTTAACGTTAACAATTACCTCACTAATAGCATGCCTCAAAAATATTCAGTAGTAAACATTATAAAAAAAATATTAATGATAAAATTTAATGAGAAAATGCTCTCAATATGATATAAAATCACGATCACGAACTAGGATTCGATAATTTTTTAAGCGCGTGCAGTAAAAAGAACTAGAATTATTAAAGGAAACAAGTATTATAATTTAGAATAAAAAAATTAAAAAACCATAGACGCTTCAAATACAATAATAAATAATATTCAAAGCTACCAAATTCCCTTTCGAATTGTCTATTTTATCTACGAATAATTTCGAGGTAAAAGGTCTGGAGCAGTACGAGTACAAACCGTCTTGAAGGACTCGAGAAACTTGAGGTAAGGAACTTGAGAATGGAGCTTCAACGCAAACAGCGGCTATAGAAGTGGTATCCACGAACAGGACGAGCGGTCGAGCAAATACCGTTTCAAAGGGCTTTATCGGCCGTGTACACTGACTGCGATATACCTTCTTATACCTATCTCGACTCTGAAATGTTAGCAAACACATGAAATAATAGGTAGTACAGACGGCAGTAAAGCCAGGATGGTTCCATTTCTGACTGTGACAAACACAATTATGTATGATGTGAATTCTGCGTTGCAAAATTTCTGTGACCTTTTTCTGAAAAACTGTTTTAAAAATGTTAATCAAATTACAACTTAAGTATTTTTTGGGCCAAGGAATCGACTGATGAAGGTTTCATTTCCAGAAACATTAATTTAGATTTAATTTTGTAAAATATGGATGGTATCATACGTTATTTTTAAAGTGTAACAGAAATGGTTCAGGCAATTAATCTAGTTTCAT
>DWPA01004914.1:0-12351 GCA_018251375.1 Calpodes ethlius | reverse complement strand
CGACATAAATAATTAATAAATATAATTTTTTCTCACAAAAAGCAGGAACTTGAAAAAAAAAAAGGAAAAATAAAAGAAATAATCGGACGGATAAATAATAAAAATAAAGATATAATATTTCTCGACTAAAACCTAGGTAGATCGATTTACTGGCCCCCGAAACCCTGTATACTTGTGGATGCTATGGATAATACAAAAAGACATACTTAGACCCAGAACACAAATTTACACTCATTGAAATATCTGTCGATTCCCAGAATCAGACTCAGGACTCTTTGAATTACGGTCCGGTATGAAAACGTATGGTTTTAACAAAGATCTCTCAAGTTATAAATTGAACTACAGTGGAACGGGCGTTGCAGTGAATATATTTTTTAAAGATATATTTACAGATAACACAAGTTTTTAGAGATAAAACAATGAAAATTAACTAGATAGGAGCGATGAAGTTTTCATTTCCACCTATCCAATTCACAACACCAGGGTTCGAGGCTAAAAAAGATCAGCCTACCATTTAACTAGCACCAGAAACAAGTGAAATTCTTATTACTATTTATTTCGAAATACCTCTTCATTAGAGCTTTGAAAGCGTATTGCCAACAGATAGCAGTATTCGGTAAGTCAAATGAAATGATGTTTTCCTCTAGGTACGATAAAAACCTTCAACTACGCGGTAAACGGACGCCACCTCGCCTCCCAGGAGTACAGGGCGTGCATTCGGCGGAACGTCGGCGCCTGTTCTATAAGATACACGCCCTGCGACAGCCGCTCCTTCAGAATCGGGCCCGGGGGCCAGGCGCCGGTGGTCATCGACCCAGCTGGTAATTGTTTGAGATAACTCTATTGCATCAGGATCAAGTGTATTCTTTCTATAAGTTTCTTCATTTCAAATTCTTTAATATATTATTTCCATATTCTTCTTTAATTCTCTTTTTTCCTCTCCAGCAATCTCATTAGAATAGCAGTCGTTATTAATAGAGACTCTATTCTTGTAGTGGACCAATAATAGTTTGAAACCATTCTCCATTTTTTAAGTATATAAAATTCTCTAATAAGTTGACTTTTATTTTCACCTTGATAAAGGTAGTTAAAGCTGAAAAATTCAAACACATAAATGATGATATATATAATTACTGTCTTAAGTATTGTTTATATGATAAGGAAGACAAATTTACAAGCACACAATAGTTTACCTTGAGAGTAGGGTGAGGCCACCAATAAGGTGTTGATTCACGCCATTGATACATAAATCACCGTGAAGCAGTACAGGGTGTTGCTCCATGTAAACTAAGCAATGTCGCCGACAATATTTATGGACCGTAATTTCAGTTTTACGCGACGAGGTATTCCAGTTACCTCATTTGTAGAATAGATTTATACTCCCACAATAAATTATAATTCACACTCCCTCTCTATTTCTCTACCGACTCGTAAAATGTTTTATTACAATCTACGTATTATGGTTCAATTCACACACTTTTATATTTTTTTATATTATCTTCGATATTTGCATCTCGGCGTCCTTCAATGGTCTTTACGGGAATTCAAGTTTTTGTTTAAGTGTTTGTTATTTTATGAGAATAAGATACTTTACGATATTGGTATAACTTGTTTTTGCTACTAAGTAATAACTGCTTCCAGAGTATGTTAGAATAATCTGGGACAATAATTAGTCACTTGTTAGAGACAAGTTTGCTTTCAGAGAGATGCTTGTTAGTGGCTCGGCGCTCGTAGTATGTTGATATTGATCCTGTGTATATTCAATATTTCTAGTAATAAGCAAGCTCTGTAAATCTACACGGTGATTCAGAATAATCGTACTAGGCAGAAACAGACGTTAGCGTTAAGCAAATTTTATTTGAATATTGCGATACATTGATTTAAAAATCAGGTTGTAATATATAAATTAAAATGAAATTTAAGGTTATGGAGTTAATTAATGAATGATATAAAAACTAAAAACTCGCTTTGCAAGAAATTTAATAACTGCTGTTCGTCATTTAGAAGTTCCCACACCTGGCGCGAACTCTAAATGAAGCATTAGGTCATACTTGTAATAAAGAAGAATTGTCATAGGAACTATAGCAACGTGTCAAATCTTAACTTCATCGTCAAGAGGAAGTAGTTCTAACTCAGCTTGCAAGATTTGACATAAACAATTCTGAAAAACAAGCTTTTAGAAACACCAAAAAAATGTTTTATCGTGTTCAAAAACTGGATAGTATTCCTAAATATTTCAGCTAATGCTCACAATTTCTAGTTTATGTTTTAGATAACTGTTTAAATCTTTCAGATATGATGCCATCAGAGCAAATAATGCCAGTAAATGATGTTCAAAACCAAGATAATGAAGAGGGTTCCGGGGCGGATCCACAGATGCCGACGCCAATAGAAAACCCACCAGCCCAGCAGAGCTTCATGTCGATGGTGAGAATTGGTTGAAAGCTCAATAAAATGCAAAATGCAAATAACGAGAAGTAAAGAGGAAAATATAATATGTTAATTAAAGAATGTATGTAAGAAGTGAAAAACCTTTTAAGAATATTACAGACATGTAGAACTCTCTGATATGGGTACAAGGTTAATAAGAACAAGAAGAGCAGAAAGCAAAAATTTATGTAAACTTCACTGATCAAATTCTTTAATTTAGAAAACAGAACATGAAATAATGACAATATAAAATTGACTCTTGAAACGTTGCAACAAGATCGAAGTTCAGTTGTAAATGGGTCTCTTGTCCTAATAAATGGAAAGCAATTGTAACGAAGTTCTTCATATTTGTAATTAATACATGTATATAATTTAAATGCCATAAAACTTGTTAACGTTGAAATTTTATTGAGTACGAAGTAAACATGAACCGATATTAAGCTTTTTAAAGTTTTGATAAGATTTTTATTGACTGAGTTGTAAACATTAATTCGTCGACGGCTTTACATATGCAATATGTTTGTTTATAATTTGCATTTAAATCCCTCACTTTAACATTTTTTAATACTTACTTCTCATCATGACGTCCAAACTTACAGTCCGGTACATTTTTCGCTACATATTAATTGTAAACTTCCTCTCCCAAGTATTCTGATTAAAAATATAATTACCTGATCCTGTTTAAATATGTAATAACCTTTGAAACTAAAACATTTATGTAAAAATCTTTAAAGTAAATCCAAGAACTGACTTGGGGCTTTGGAAGCAGTTCATTCATTCACCTCTCTTGTTTTTGGGCCGATATTTCACCTGCGATGCATCTGACATTACCAATGTCGATGGGTAACGGTAACTTACCATCATGTGGCTCGTTAACTCGTTTGTCGTCTATTCCTAGAAATAATTCCCCTTACCATAGCATGTGTATGTACCCCTGTAGCTAGTCTAACGTCACTAACCACACGTAGATCTGGAGCTATATCTGGCCATCTTGGATGTGGGAGCAGAGGTCGTTCTGGAGCCGCTGGTCGCCGTACGCTCAGCACTACCCCAGCAAGGAGGATGACAGGTTTCGGTACTACGGCTACGGGAACTACGGCGTTGGCCTCCAGGGGTACGGCAGGCAACGCTGCACCGACAGGGTTACTATACCTTGCGAGAATGAATACTTCGTTGCGGTGAGAAACTATTATTTCGTGGCAATTTATTATAAGACTATTATAAAGTGTCAAATCATGAAGTGTTTCTAATCTAAGATATATTAAAATATTGTTTTTGGCTGACAAAGGGGTGCTGATATTTTTAGAGTTGGTGATACCAATCTGTTATGGTAATCAGTTACCATTAGGTGTGTCATGCCGGTTATTTACATAGCGAAAGACTAAGAAACCTTGGTATATGGCTATTACGTTTTCGGTCACTTTCGTGTTCCTGCCACCGGCGTTAATTAACGCGATAAATGCTTGAATGACATTAATTGTGTTCTATAATAATTTTACTTTCCGTTAATTTATTGGTCGATTTACACATTAATTAGTGCACTGAACTGTTGACCACATCAGTGTAGTTTCATTTTTGAATTAATGCGGTGGGACGCAAATGTAGCAGTGACATGAGGAATATTTACGGAATGTATATCACGTTAAAAATGGGGTTTGAAAACCACTAATAGGAAAAAAACCTGCCCTAATCTCATTTTTTTATTAAAAGCAAGGGAATATAAATAAAACAGTGTATCAAATTTGCCACAGGTTGTGTTCAACAAGATTATTTAACGGTAAAAAAAATAATTTTCAGAGTGCGTCAGTCAACGCACCAGGGGTCTGCGACCCTCATCACTGTGGAAGTACCTTCTGTCCTGGGGTCAGCTTCCAGCAATGTCGGGTGGACAGTTCCATCACGCCGTTCGCAGTGTCGGTCCACTTCGGTCCTCCGACAGCAAAACGAAGTCCGGAAGAAAACATTGGAGTCTGTTTGAAATATACCCAAGTGCCATGTAGCGCTGCTTAACTGGACAATTAAGAGTTTCACCCAGCTACTTGGAAGTCAAAAGGAGGGTTACTACCCTACCCCAAGTGTAGATAATACGTGCCTCCAGAACTTTCCTTTGATAGTTTTTAATCGAAAACCCTGGTTTAATTAGGTTAGTGGAACAAATTATTCGTCGAATTTAAGACTGTGTTGAAAGGTGTCAAATGGTTGTTCATTAGCGGGCAATTGCAGGGTATTAACGTATAGGTCGAACACAGCCGGACACTGGAGCAGCGTGGGTTACAAGTCGGAATGACTTTTCTATAAACCTAGATAATTTTGTAAATAGCGTTTTGTATAAAGCTTCATAACTTATTGTTTTATTTATTTCGACTAATATTAATTGTTACATTGAGTTGTTTATGATTAATTAAAATATTTAAAAAATATATAATTTTTTTGTTTGCAAGGGTGCAAGGAACTCCTTGCATCCCCAAGTTATTTTCTCTTCCTTTTCCTCTACTGATTAATGGACAAGACTATGAGGCAAGTTCTCTTTTGTTGGAAATAACTAACGGGCTCACACCCTTTTTCCAATAACGAGGGTCTTCATGTCTTTTTTGCCGAAGCTATCAAATGGCCCGTCTGCCTTGTGGGCTAGTTATTTTAAAAAGCGTGCACGTACACACGTACGATGTGAAACTTTACGACATTTCGTATTTTCATATTAAACGAAAGCTATATTATTTGTTACTTCAAGTTCAAGTTCAACTATAGCTTCAGTTTCAACTTTAACAACAGACTCAAGTTCAACTTCATCTATACTTAAAAATTCTTGTGGAACACTCACGACGTCGTGACGTTAAAACGTTTCACAAAAACGTTTCATTTTTTCTTTTATCGATAATAGTAAAAATATATTAGTATATCCAAATCATGTTCTTCAATTCTCTATGAAAGATTAACTACACGTTTCTGTCAACAAAGAATTGAATCCCAAAGCATAGAATTTATAGGCATCTCTCCGTAATAGGTTTCTGTGTAAAGATAACTGCTATCAGCGCCGCGAGCCGCACAGGCACTAAACCGCTCCGTTTTATTTCACGAGAGAGATAACGGCCGCTTCTGTCCAATTTAAATAATATTATGTCACAAATAATTCAAGGAAATCTCAGCGTTAGGGCCGCTGATAAGAATATTATGCATAAAATTTACGATAAAGTAGATATGTAAAAATATCTACAAAAACTTATTTAGGTAAAACAAGTTAATGTTTCACAACAGTCTCACTGGACGGTGTACTGTTGAAGTGTAGGATGGTCCTAAATGTTTAATGAAATTTCTCCCTTCTGTCTCAAAGAATTCTTATATGACTTCTTAACTAAAATCCCTCTTTTAGTCCTATTCATGGTTTGTCACAGGTTTTAAGGGTGGCAGGGATGGTGGCACTGCAAGCTGCTGTCCTTATCCCATAAAAAGTGTATTATATTATATTGTATGATACACCGCCATATTGTTATGATTACACTGCCTGAAGGTTGACTGGATGAGAATGCTTTTAGCACTAGGTCCGCCTTTGTTTTGGTACTATTTTGTAAAGTGCAAGAGTTTAAATAAAGATATGTTATGGTCAGCGCATTAATTTATTAAAAGCCACGAATGAAACCTTTCATATAATAGGTAGGCGGGAACAATGACGCGGGCAAGCTATTCTAGTTCTAAACTACTTGTGGAAGCTGCTGTGTCTGACATTTGAGTAATAATAGTTTATTTGCCTTGGTAGGTATTTGTCACAGTAGTGTCAGTTTCTCTGAACTCCATCAGCTGAAGTCAGCTCACTGTGTGTCATTAGATAATTTAACCATTACTTTTTTGTAAGCACGTTTTTTTCTAAAATAGATCTCTGCTAACTCTTAATCCTCTTTTGTTTCTTTGAGGTTGTTTTGTTTAAAATTTTAACCCTTCGAGATCTTCGAGAAGTGTTGATCGTCTATAAAGATGATTTTAATGATAATTACCAAGCCTTCGGCATCACGTGCCTTTCCAACCGCGGAACCGTTCAAAAGTTTTGTTACCCGCGGCCACTTATCTAACCACCGATCGTCCTCGTAGTTGCTTAACTCGGTTCATAATTTACAATTTAATATCTAAGCAAATGTAACGCTAAATAAAGTTACGCTCGCAAGTCGCATTGGAATTTCCAACGACATGGACGGCATAACAGAAAGCCACCACCCGAGAATAAATATTTATCTGTCACACAAAGATACACTGAGCCGGAAATTGAACCCAGAACCGTTCGCCTCAGCAAACAGGATGAACACCGATTCATTCACTGGATCGATGCCGACCGTCGGACTAAGCATGAGTAGAAATTCGAAGAACACGTTGGATGTGCGAAAATAAAAGCTCTTGCATTAAAGTAAAGTAGATAAAGAAATTGCATTTCACAAGTTAGCACCCTCTCGGAGGATCCATCCACGACTTTCTCGAGTGTTCTTTAAAAGCCTTTGAAGTTAGTTGAGAGAATAGAGCGATCGTCTTACAGCGCCGATAGGTATATCTTGAGGCTTAGTGACGTCTCAATTCAAGGATTTTAATTGTTACTTCATTTCATTATTATGTGGAAGCTTTGACGATACTTTTCCAGGATTATATTCTTGTCTGAAGTTAAATAAGGTTAGAATATTTCTTTGATCTCAGTTTACCATTTGCCACAAGTACTTAATTTTAATTTTGACGAGCTCAAGCCTAGACAAAAAGTATTTCTTTATGTGTATAGTTTTGAGGAGTCAGGGTCATATAGATATAGACACTAAAGACAGCCAAAGTGCACACTATATTTGAATGGGGTTAGCAAACGAGTTTGCAGTGCCATCATACCCTGCCACCCTTTGACACCTGTGAAACTTCGAATAGGATTATGGAAGCGACTGTAGTTTGTAAGTCCTGTTAGTATTAGGTGTTAATTATAATATTAGTTTGTTATTATTCAATAGTAAAAGGTCTGTGGACGTTAGAACTGTTAGTGTATTTAGTAGTATAAGTAAGTATTAGAAATCGTTAGTAATTTGTTCTATTCAAATTGCTGTCAGATGCCGGAAAAGATATTTTTTAGCGTTCCGCCCCTCCATTCGGAATCGCAATAACACACATGGTGAAAGGTCTTAGGACGAAAGCCATACAGGCAGCGTTTAGAGGGTAAGGCGCTTTTGCGAGTTCCACATAACCGACACGGGCGACCGTGCGATGAGCATTCAGAGCCTCCCTCTCGCATGGAGGGTGTCCTTGCTTGGACGCAAAAAAAAACATTTTTTCTTATGAGTAAAACGTTAGATTTATAATAATGTAACCACGCTAACTTGGCTTCGGGCAACCTATGCCTTAATACTCACACTCGAAAAATGTTACAAATTACTTAAGTATCTTTTTTATATATAAAACAAGCTTTAACTCTTAAGTAATATTTGGTGTTTGTTAATCTCTTATTTCAATGTATCAATGTAAATCGCACCCCGAAAATCAGAGTTACGACATCTATTATGTTAGTAAACTATCGCCAAGGATATTTTTACTCAAATATTTTCCACGACATATGCTATCAACGATTAGTTAATTTTATTATTAATACCCATTAATGTACAGATTTCATGATGGTACTTACCGTCTATTCAACTCTACTTAGTAATGGTTACCATCGTTACCCTTTTGATCGTTTACCGGTCATAAAAGAAAAAAATTAAATGAAAGTCCATAATAGTTGCTGGTTTAGTAATATTTAATTAACATATACAAGTAAGTTTTACAGTAAAAAAAGATTTCATTGGCATTCTCCCTCGTGCAATACTTCAAGTTCCGGGTCACTGATATTCATGCAGATTACGTTGGGGTAAGTGGTTCCGTCGGAGCCGCATACTGGGTTCCACATCGCGGGGCATGGCTCCTGGCCATTAGGAGCGCCCACGCAGGGAGACACTACCACTGACACCAGGAGGAATATCACCACTGAAATAAGAATTATAGTTTAAAAATCTAAAAACACACTTTTGTCGTAGTCACTACGCTCTTAATCAGACACTGGATATCATCTAAGAATAAGTTCGTCAAGCAGGTCAAACACAATTTGATCACAAAAGTCGGTAGGTTGGTAAATAAAAGTTTTTTATTTCAATAATATTTTGGTGAATGTTACAATTTCTATATAAACACTTTAAGCAGTTATAACCTAGTGGTTCGAACGTGGGGGCGTAAGTATAAATACTGCACGCACCTTTAATTTTCAAAAAAAGTAATGTGCGTATTACAATTTAAATTAGTTCCTGGATCAAACTTCGATATCATCGGTTTGTCAATCAAGTTTCGAATCTTGCATCTAATTATTTTCAAAAGTTAGAAAATAAATGGTAGTGAATATTAGGAACTAAACATTTTGCTTAGTGAAGAAAACCTGTTCTCAGGCGTGTACTTAGCTAATGTTGAGGACAGACTATTATTTAAGGTGTTTATGTTTTACATTGTTTGAGAATACCTGAATGGAATGGAAAAGATGGTAATAATGGAAAACTATAGTGGTCGACTAACGTTACATTCCTGTCACTGTCACATCTCCGTTAACCTTAGTATTAACGGCTCAAGTAACGCGTTAAATTAATACTTGGCTCCATTAATGAAATTCTATAAAAAAATTATTTCCTGTTAGTAAGTGCCTTAATAAGCGCGCTAAACTATATGCCAAATCTGTGTGTGAGTGATAGCGCGATAATTAACAATTAATGGCATTACAAGCAAAAAGTCAACCAGAATGTTTTTAGAATTCACATTTACCAATAAGACGTTGTCGATGAAACTTCCATTTAAATTTCGAATATGTAGTCCTTGGGAAACTCAACCGTAAATACGATACTATGATTTGGGTGTAACATGATCTTCTACGGCTAGGGTTGAAGATAACATGAGTACTGCAGGGTTGGACTAAACGGACACTGATGACAGAGTGCCACACCAATACATTTTACCTCACGATACTTTATATTAACGGAAAATTAGAAACAGTATTTTTGGGTTTGGTGCTGCGATATGTTTGAAATTCAAAATGTGGCTTCACTTCTGTACTTTATCATTTCAGGTGATTAAAGCTGAGTATATTGGTATGAGCTCGAAACAAGAAGACAATCTGCGCATTGAATGTTTTCATTGGAAGATTTGCCAATAAAGGAATCAAAATTGAAATTAAGGAAAAATATTGCCTCATTCTTTATACAGACAGGTCGTTTGTCAACTGTGATAGAAAATAAAAGGAGTTACTCATTATTTATCAGTTATATTGGTGAATTTTGTTTGATAACACCGCCCAAGAAATATTATCTTCCTCCATCACGACATTATGCTGCGCCAGACAGACAAACAAATACGTATATGCGCAAGGATTGTGAGGAATTAGTGAGACATTTTGCTAACATTTTAGACCATCAAAATTTATTTACTTCTCAAAATTAAAGATAGATTCAAAAGAATTAAACAGACTTGAAGATGCCGTGACTATTTTTAAAAAACATGAAAGAATTACCAATGGTTGGCTTAGAAGACAAAGTAGATTTTCTAGCAAACAGAAAAAATATGAAAAAATTCCTAACTAAATCCTTTTCCAAAATCTTTTCAGTGTAGTCCATGTAGCGTACTCAAAAATAATCATATGTAACTTTTAGATAAATAATATAAAAAAAATATTTTTGAAAAATTCTCATAAAATATATTAAACCATAAACTAATAAGTATAATGAAATATCCTTTGCGAAATAATACGTAATCATTTGGAGAAAGGCTAATCTAATGAACAGAATACTTACTTAATTTCATGGACATCTTGATCTCGTGCAGTAATTCAACTGACCAATGTTTTAACAACATCGTGTATTATATACGATACTTCGATAATACTTATCAATAGGACATGTTTTTTATAAAAACGATAATAATTCGTTTGCGAATAATAAAGGTCAACCTATTTTTTGTCGTAAAGTTCACGGAATTGTGTAATCAAATACAATGTTTTATGCCTCACGATACCGGTCGAAAGAAAAATATATCGCAGTGTACTTCTTTCTATAGATTTTATAGTTTTCCTTATTATACGTTAATCTCGTAGTTCTTAGCAAAGAAAGTAATCTGACAGCAATAGAACGAATCATTTATTTCATACTTATGATGTCACATGTATTGTGTTTTCATCTGCGATTAATTTATGACTGGGAGAGTTAGTTATATTTGTTGGAAATGTTGGCGCAGACACGCTTTATATAACAGTAGAAGACAAAAACCATTCGGCTAAAATAGTACCCATTACATAAAAACCCACTGATTATAACTAGATAGACTATAATTCCAATTATGTATCCTGATAGGATCTCTCTTATAATTCTATAGGTCCACGATCTTAATAAATCTTCCGAGCAGAAAAATGAAATAATTTGCAGAACAGAAGGTGCTGTTTTAGAAGTAGTTTGATTAAACGATTTAGAGGTTTAGCGAGGGTTGTTTGGTTTCAAGGCCATTACTTCTGTTGCGTATTATCTCTTAAAACCAACTTTATTTACTGTACCACTAACACGTCGCCGCTTATCGCGTCGTTGTACGATGACCTACTGATACTTGTCTCTCAAAACATAGCCTGTATTTCCACATTATTTAATAAGACCATTTATTTTTTTAATAGCTTTGTTATTCATGATGTCAGCTTAAAGGGGCTATCGATTTGTGCGAACTTAAGAAAGTATTGATTTAAATTTTATTAAAAATTATATACATTTGTATAAAATGTATTAGAATCTGAGAAGGATAACTTGTTAGAAACGATTGAGTAAATATCTTTATTTACGCAACAGTCTAAGCCAACTTCCCTAACTTATAGTCTCTCTTAAGTAATGAATGAAACTATAGCATCTGTTTCTTTTTATCGAAAGTTATTGCGATTTTAATCCTGTTAATAACAGGAAGGTTCATGTACCTGGTAAGCTGCCATGCTCTTTTTGCCGTGGAAACTTTTTAGTACATTTTCGATGTAAACTTCGAAAGTCAGTTAACGAGCTTTTCTCCATGTTCATTTCTCTTTTAATCCCACCGGTGTTAGAGTGCAGAACTTATTCACTCTTGACCTAATGCAGCATTCCTATAAGTACCTACATAAAGCAACAAGCTATAAAGGAACGACTTCAAGTTTCACCGTTAACTTTGATTGCATATCAATAATGCAAGCTCCAGTTCGGATCACGGTACATTGGTTACTTTGAAGGACGTTCTAAAGTCAATATGTTTAATGTGATTAAACTAAAATCAAATAAATTAAAGATTGATGAAAACTACTGAATTTCCAAAATGTATCTAATATTTTCTAATTTGTACGAAAAATAAATTAACAAAGACATTAATGTGTTACTAATACATATTAAATACGTGGTTTTAATGAAATTGTAGTCATAAATCGACCCATTTCCATTTATCTAGCGGCTATACGCGGCAAACGGCATTCAATAAAAATATTTTACCATTGATTTCTGAACTCCTTATGCTTATTACGATAGACATAGCTCATTATTACAATACGTAGTTCATCGAGAAAGGCTACATGTTACGTAAACTCGCAACCTTTAACAGGAAGAATATAGTGTTGTAGTCTCATTAGTTATTTAGTAGGGTGACTTGTGGGGTGTAACGCAACGTGAATGAATATGTAAACGATCGTTCTATGACGTCGCACGATGATAAGACAGAATTACTTTTACAAACATTTTGTATAAGTCGTCTATAGAGATGTATCTAAGTATATAGTGATCATATAGCAGCGTATATAGACTGTAGTGTGTTTTTTACATATAATAAGTCAGTGCTTGACTACTATCCCAACTGATGGTAAGTGGCGATGTAGTCTATGATGTTGTGCGCACTAACTTATAA
>DWPA01004913.1:0-12352 GCA_018251375.1 Calpodes ethlius | reverse complement strand
GAGAACAAATTATAAATAAACGCTAAAAACGCTAACACACTCGTACCCCCGCAGTAGGATTACCTGTGTCGCGGGCGGCATGGACAACACAAATAACACGTCAGTAACACCCAAGACCCGAGAACAAATATTTAACTGTCACATAAATATCTGCCCGGACCGGGAATCGAACCCAGGACCCATCGCTTCGCAGTCAGGGTCACTACCAACCAGGCTACGATTATACGGGTATGAACGGGAATCTTTTCTTAATTAAAATTGCAAATACATATAGAATCGATATTCTCGCGTGTTAACATTGGATTAAATTGGGTTATGCATAAGGACATAACTATTTATTTAAGTCCAGAAATGAGACTTTTTTTCGTGATGGTAAGTATCCTATTGTACTCGTCATCTTCTCATCCGTCATCTGACCGTGTCACAAGGGTGCTCCATTGCACCGTGAAAGAAGGACTAAGTAAGTATAAATACTATGTAATATAAGTATGGATTATACCTTAACGATGTTCCAAGTATAGGCTTAGTGCTAGAAGCATTTTCTACCAGCCGGCCTTGTACAGATAAACAATGAAGACTGTATACAGAAGTGGGATATATGGTGAAAATAAGGGAGATATATAAAAAAGGAAAAATAACAGATTAATCAAATTAAATAATGGAATGTGAAGAACGATAAATAGGTACTAACCTTAATACACATTGATTTAGGAAATGATTTGCGACTTATAACCTAGGTTCATTAATTCCTAGAAAATTGAAAATAAAACAATAAAATCATGTTTAAATATATTTCTTATTTCGCACCATGTATTTACATTAATAATATCAGTACAAAATACAGCACAATCATTTGAATAAGCAACATTCATAATCAATTACATTGTTATCTCCTTAAAGCATTATATATGACAGAAGTAATTATTTTAATCTTAAATTATAAACTTATGTCTTACTAATTATTTGTTACTAGTTAAGTATATTCAAATATCACACCAAACGTCCATAACTGTTAATACCATTTGTTCCATCAGAATTTATTCCACATACAAAGTTATCTATTTCTTTGCTCGTTTCAACAATCATTCAAGATTTTGAAGAAAAGAAAAAGATATTATGAAACACGTCTCTTGTAAATAATATATTAATTATAATTTAGTCTAGATTTTTTTTATCTTCTTCATTACTTTCATATCCATATTAATTATAATTTCTTTAATATTCACGTGAAGATTCTAGTATTATGTCAATTTCCGAGTTATTTACTAGTATTTTTTTTTCTAATCCTTAAATGGACAATGCCTTTCTTTGAAAAAATTGATTTCTTGTCCGAAATATTCGGACCGATTTTCGGTATTTCAGTATTTCGGCAAGAGACCTGACTGAATATGTCACAATTACTGAAAGCAAATGGCATGCGTACACTGTAGATATTCTAAAAAAAATTGCTTCAGTCATATTTAGAAAAAAGGTTGGTTACGATTCGTTAATTTGGTTAATATTTGAATGAGCTGCAATAATTGTCTTGAAATATCGGCACGAGCTTTCCGGACGACCCAACATTTATCTGCGTCTACCACATACCGATTTTCACATTTTTTTTTTATTTATCTACTGGTAAATTTATCGGAAAAAGAATTATCAATATCTTCAAATCTGGCTTCGATTTTGCTGCATTTAACTTATTTATTACAGTCAGATCTATACCGACTTATTTTACATCATGAGTAGTTAGTATTAATGACAGAATTTTCGTTTAGAGAATTCTACACGAGTAGCAACAGTTCTGTGTATAATATTTATAGTGACAAAGTCTAGCTTGTACAGCTAACATGCAATTCGTGAGTTTGTCTTCACAATCTCGTTTTTCACTTGGTATAGATTGTTCCTTTGCCTCTTGCTTGCTTGGAATTTCCGAAGTTTTTTGGGTTTCTATAATATATTAAAAAAAAACAGTCATTGCACCGACAAAAAATAATAAGAAAAAAAATTGCTTTTATTCTATAGAAAACTTTCGTTTAAAATTATCGTTAATCATTTTGTAAAAATATTTCTAATATCTCTAATTCAAAATATCTCTAATTGTGTAACAGGATATGTTGTTACGATTTTGAGAAGTGTTATATATGTATATTGGCATTTTTAATTATATATCACATTAATTTAATTTATTTGTATAATTTAATCGTATAAAATAATTTAAATTGGATAAAGATTACGTACAATTATCAATTAACTTTATTATTATCTTAATTTTATTCGATCTTGTTGTAAAAGAAAAAAAAATGTATATAAAAAAATTGTTTACAATCGTGAAATTTACACTTAGCTGATACAGTTTTTTTTATTAAAATCATAAAATATGGAAGATTTTTATTAATTACCTATGTTCACCTCCGTTGGCTGTACATTGTCGCACGTCGGCGTGCAGGCGCGCGTGGCGGGGGGGCGGGATGGCGGACACTCGGAGTCGCGAGCCGCGCCGCCCGCCCCCCGCGCGCACACCACCGACCGCCGCTGTACCCCTACCCCGAGCGTGCAGTTGCTCGAACACTGGTAACATACAAACATAATACATAAAACATATGTTTTAGAGAAAAGGAACATATATAAAAACACTCATAAAAGGAAAATATCATTGTTTTATTTTTACATCGACCACCACAGCCGCTAGAACGTAAGTAGTTAAAGTCGCCAATATATTGCCGGCCAAAAAAGAAAACTAAATGAGAAAACTAGCCATCTAGCCTCAAAATTGAACACGACCATTCTTTTAGAGGTAGCTTCAAACAAGAATTGTAGCTTTGACGTTACTTTACTCTGGCTACACGCTGCTGTGGTTTTGTCGTAAAAAACCATTCGTAACATTTTTCATACTAACAATCACCCATCCAATTTCGACTATGTCAAATTTACCCTACGTTGGATCCACCTCACCTGTCCCCATTCACTGTAGAACCAAGTTGGTGGACATTCTCCTCTACATTCCCTCTCGCCTTCCGGCTTTGGATCCTTGCACGCGGAGTCCCGTAAATGGCGGCCACTTCCCCCGATGCAGAGCACCCCTCGTACTTGCTTCCCGCCACACTCCGAGGAACAGGAAGACCATTCCCCTGCAAATGTTTAGCTTCTTATTTATCTTGATCATAATTATTGTTTATGTATATTTGTGAAACCTTTCGATTTGAAAATATACGATAGTTAATTAAAATTCCAAATTTCAACTTAGGAGCAAAAATAATCATGAAATAATTAATGAAATAGTCAGCAATGAAAGCATTTATATTACTTCTATAGATTAACTGACTTAAAAAAGAGGTTATTTTAAAACATATATTCCTTTAAGTTTTATACAAAAAGTACTTAGGTAATTTAACGGATCACCACTAATCTCACAAGGCTACTTTTAAAACAACACTTATCTATATAGGACATTATTTACCTTAGTTTCAGATTAAATTACGCGATAAGACTTTAAACGAATTATATTTTAGTATCTTTAATGAGTTATATTTTAGTTCTAACAGCGATATCGATGGGTTTAAAAGTATCATTGACTATCATCAACCAGTCGTCCCAAGTTGATTTGGGAGTCACATGATCTATTACTCCAAATCCAAGATCAATTGTAGCAATTTTGCGTATCACGCCTTAGACCAAGTCAGCGACTCATTTCAATAGCATGTATTTATATTATTAGCATCAATAAATATATTAACAATTATTACCAGTCTATACTGTTTTGTCTTGGTAAAGTTTAGGGAAATGTAAGTGACGACTGACGGAATAGCGGCAAAAAGACAAATTTAATAACAATTTAAATTCAACCTAAAGGTCTTCGACATACAACAGTAATTGGAAAAACGAATTTAAAACAATCGCACTGTTGTTGACAAAGGATATTAAAAACTAGGTAAATATTGCTTTGATAACAATTGCTGATAACAACATTTTCAATATGGCTTAACCATTGAATGGACAAGGACTTATTATATAGAAAGAGTTGTTATAAATAAATAAAAGTCAAAAGAAAACATTGATTATAATTAACAGACATATGCCCTTTAATATTATTACGTCTTTGCGATCAACGGATTAGAGATTAGACTACGTATCCAATTGGACTAGGTGACAAGTATAGTTTCATACATTAATAAATTTTATCTTAGCCTTGGACTTGAATGACTAGTGAGTGAGGTTAGGTTTAAAAAATGTATTCCTATAAAACATTACGTTTGCTTACAATGAGATCATCATTACAACCCATAATTGTCCCACTGCTGGGCTCAGGTCTCCTCTCACGAGGTGAGGGGTATAGGCCATAGTCTACCACGCTGACCAAGTACGGATTGGTAGACTTCACACACTTTCGAGAACATTGTGGTGAACTCCCAGGTGTGCAGGTTTCCTCACGATGTTTTCCTTCACCAAAGCAAGTGATAATTAACTTGTAATACGCACATAACTTTTTGGAAATTAAAGGTGCGTGCAGGATTCGAGCTCACGCCCCGCGTTCGGGAAACCAACGTTCGAACCACTAGGCTATCACTGCTTATGCATGATACAATACAATGAGATACAAAAACAAAATATAAAACAGTATAATATATGCTTCTGAAGCCTTTAAATTTTAGTTCTTATAATTTACAATATTTGCATGCTGTAATTTAAATTACTACAACTTCCTTACTGGTCATTACATATTGCTTTAATTTCTCTTTAAACACAGAAATGCTGTCACAAATCTTTATACGATTAGGTTCCTTACTAATACCTACCTGTAAACCATTGACCATCATGGGGTTCGCAAGAAGCATCTGGAGTGCACGCTCGGGTTGACCCCGGTGACTTCCGAAGCCCACAACCAGAAGGATCAGCGCAGCGCACGCTCCTCGTCTGCAAGCCTCCACCGACACACCATCCTACGCACTAGAGGCATATTCTTCATCAATATACAGTCCCCAAAAGAGTATTCTAGAAATGGAATTGTGTAAAATAACACCTTTAGTAATTTCTCTTACTAGCAGAAGAAAAAGAAGATGAAGAAGATACTATATTGGGGGAAATTACTAGCATCACACAGGAACAGGTTAAATATAGGTAGATAGGGGAATCGTAGCAATTTACAATTACAACTACGCTCAAAAATTTATTGTTGATCCGAAAATCACGGAACTCTTTAGAATTCCATAATCAGTTAGATTTATTCCTTGCTGTCAGCCAACTAATATTTCCCCTATCAACATTTCCCCTTACTGTAACTTACAACTACTAAAAGTTATACATAGTAACCATAGAACTTGTTCAGGTACTCTAAAACCCATCTAGGAGGTCAGGATTATAACTAAAGAATAATAAATCACAAACAGATATATATTTCAAGTAAACACATAAATACTATTTAAATTTACTACTAAATATTAAATGCAAATTACATTGCCAACCCGAACGCTAATAAGCCATGAGCTTAATTAACTTGACAACCAGATTTACACGTACGCAATGAAACAGAAACGTAGATCTTGTATTTATAAACTAATTAATACATTTCAAAGTGAAAAGCGGTTTGAAAAGTGAAGCCACATTATGTCAATATGAATTAATTAATATGTTATTATTGCCTGTTAATTAATATGTTACGTAACTATTTATTTATTGAAACGAAACTGATAATATTTGAGAAAATTTCACTGATAAACACAATTCTGTGTATGGTAATTTGTTAAGTGTAAATGAAGAAAAGATTTGTTGCTAAAGATGTCTCTTTAGATGTCCCTTTTATAAGAGAGGAAGAGTAAAAGAGAGAAAGAAAGTCTCATGGGGGGTACAAGAAATTTTCGTTACGTGTAGCTTTTCATTGGACAGTGGAGTTGATTTCTACCACCGTAAGTAGTTTTAATAAATACAAAAACAAGAAACATACATATATTTACAAAGAAGCAAGTACCAGAACATCATCTAAATATATAACATAACGATGTCATATTTATATAAGTTAAAGAAGCATTCACCAACCTACAGTTTACATCAGTTGGGAGTCTGTTACAGTGGACGGTAGTTGGGTTAGTTACGGTAGTGGCAAAAGTTCTGCTACTGTAATCTCATGAGAACATGGTTCCAGGTGTTATTTTTAAATTACAGTAAACCAAATCATGTCCTAGGCTTTTGGAATTTAAGACTTCCAATATTTGGATTGAGCACTAATGTCGCAGAAATTACAAAACCTATGGGATTGAATCTAAGAGAAAAAATTAAGGACTTACTTCAGACCAATCGGTGAAAAGCCAACCAGCTGCCGCACTAAAACTATATTCGGGGCCTATGTCAGCATCAGAGGTATTGACGGATAAAGTATAAACTGGTCCTTCTTGAAATGTATCTATTCGGTCCTGTACTCGATGACGTTTTGACTCAACTTGCCTCACTTCTCCTGAATTTATAGGACAGTCAGGAATGTTACATGTTTCCGTTGTTGGTGGCTTTGGTACTGGACATTTTTGATCGCTGATCTAAAATACCGAAATTCAATTATTAAATCTGTTACTTGAAATATTGTAATAAAAGCAATTTTGTAGTTTGTACCTTTGTTATTCCTCTAGAATGGTCTTGAACACAACCGACTATTCTAGTTCTTGTTGCAGGACCACATTGAGGACACGTGGACCAGGCAGCAGTTCTCCATCTCGGTGGACAGGGAGTACTGCCACACCGTCGTCTTCGACCAGCTGGAGGTGATCCTGTACAGTGTACCGGTGATATCTCCTTTTCAGGACTATTGGCACTGACTTCTACGCAGCGGTATTTGCCTACCTGAAAGAATACCGCTTAATAGACTCCGACTACCTTTGGTCTTAGACTATTCTTCGTCATATCAATCTTACCTGAAAGCCACCGCCACAAGTTCGTGAACACTGTGTAAAAGATAATATCTTCCAAACAAACTTCCTAGATCCTACTACATTTTCTTCGATAGCGTTTTCAGAACTACCGAGTTCTCTTGATAATCCAATCAGATCAGGATGTCTTGGTATATTAGGATTTAGTCTTGGGTGTGCATCAAAGCCATGGTGCCTCCTTATATGTTTCGTGGGAATAGTAGATATATCTCCCAAATTTGATTTCGTTACGGATTCAATCTCGACCTCTCCTGGTAATGACTCCGTAAAATACTCATATTTAATGCTTGGATTAGGTTGTGTATAAAGTATCTGCAAAGATATTTTTCATTCGTGTTAGTTAAAAATATTTGATGTTTAAATAACAAAATTTGGATTATATCTTCTAAATCTCTTCTTACCATAATATCAATAGAATGATGAATCGGCCCCATCGCGAATACAGAGTCAAGTCCAACATTTCTAGTATACAAAAACCGTGCTCCCGCGGCTTCGTATGTCCCTGGTGCACTCACAGCAAATTCTCCATTCATTATGTATGACCCATTTGATATCTTCAAGGCTGGATAAAAAGCAATTTATGATTCAATTAATTTTAATGTTTAAAACATACATTATCAAATGACAGATGGCTAACACAAAGCTTAACATGATTCATTGACACTTCAAATTATAGGGTAATTGATGCATCAAGGTTAATAGTTGTGAAGTTTAATGTAAAAAATGTCATCAAGAACTCGGATATAATGTAATGTATAGAAACATAACTAAAATAGCCCGAAGCAGTGTTAAAACGTCGACTGACAATGTTGATTTGCATGATAAAAGCAAGGTGAACAGATCTATTCATTCTGTCCAGAAGAACGTGGGCGTCACCTTTATAGTTGATGTAAATGATTTACGATGAACTCTATCAACAATCCTGATTGATAAGTAGATGACCATCCCCGTGTTTGCAACCCATTTGCAATCATCAAAGGACTATTCAGTATCATTAATGAATGAAGTCAAGTAACATAGCACGCCTTTGTCTGATTTTAAACCATCGCTCAACAGAGAATATAATGTTTTCAAGAAACTGACGGTGGAATCCATCTTAATCTAAGTGTTATTTACGCGGAGGGAGTAGTTACATATCCTTCATTAATATCATGTACTGTTAAAGATTGGGTATGTTATTTTGCAACTATATTTATTACAAATTGCAATTTTAATGGAACCGTTTGGATCAAAGTAAAGCTTTTAATATACATTAGAGTTGAAAATCATTGAATTAAAATGCCGCATCTGATCATGTTCTTCACGTGTTAGCATGAGTGTTATATTTTTGCACTTAGCAGATGCAATTTTGTTATCGTACTATTATTGATTGGTAATATTAATAGTGATTGCTCGAGTGAGTCGCAACTTAAAAGTAACGTTTAAAATCATGCTTTTCTCTTTGCTACACTATAAAGGGCTAATGTAATTTTTAAAATTCTTTGACCAGTTGAATGCTACGTTTTCATTGAGTGACATAGACTTTATTTTTTTTATCTTGAATGTACCCTTACACTATCGAAGCGAGCTTCTAATATTACGTATTAAGTAACTATAATTAACAAGTAAATAAAAGAATTATTTTCATGTCAAATATCATCACTAGTTAAAAATTTATGGCAAAGACTTAATCAATGATGACTAGAAACAATATTGATTATGGTTTGTGGAGTGATGTATCATCTCTATATTAATATGTCATCCTAGTACTTGAACATTTATATATGACTGTTCATTAAAATCTTCCATATAGTCGTACTACCTCCTAACTCTTTTTTTAAATAGACTTTAAAGCTTAAAATTAAATTTTGCATGGACTAGTTCTTTTTCTATCTAGTTTTTCATTTTTAAATAGCAATTAAAACTCCGTGGATATAGCCCCTTATGCGCAAGTAAAAAACATTTACGTGTTTTTGGCAATATCTCCTACTTACTGATTCAATCGACTATTAGGAGGTATCGTCGTTGGTTTAACTCCCAATAAAATGTATCATAAAGCTTCTTGTTAAAATTATATAATATATCTCAGAACGATAGTTTTTTATAGAATGAGATAGATAAATAAAGGTAATATGGAGACGAAATAATCCATGCATTGAAGAACATCTCTCTAAATTTTTTTGCTTCAAAGTATCTATCTATAGATTTAAAATAAAGGCCAGTACTTCACACATGATAAACACAATTACGTACAGTCGTTTAAAAATGTACTTCAAATACCAAAATGATACATATTACAAATGTTAATATTTCGTACCTTTCATTAGTTGGCCTGACTTTATCACTAATATATCTGCAGCTAGATTTACAATGTTGATTGTCCGCAATAAATATCAGTAAGCAATCTGCTTAACTCATTGAGAACAATATTACCTTATCTTTATCCAATCCTCGTAAGCACTCATTCAAATTTATCGCGGACACGTCTTCGAATTATCTAGATTTGTCATTGAGAATAGTCTTGAATCTTTTCGCTTTATAAACAGGACGATTGCCTGAGCTCTCCTATTCCTTTTACCCTGTCATAGTTTGAGTACTCACCGATGTAGTTATCGCTGGAAACGATCTCGGATACGTTGAGCCGGCAGGCGCCACGTGGGACGGTTGTCACGTAGGAATAGCCGAGCGGTAGTCTCGGCCGCGCGAACAAACCGGACACAAGCCGTCGGCCGCAACGCAACTCACGCGTGCCCGCAAGTGCAAGCACCGTCTCTCGTCCCACCACCTGCGTTATATATGATTATTATGAGCGGAACTTGTAAGGAACAGGGTATAGCACTCCAAGTTACGTAAATAGACATAGTTTAATCTGTTTTAATGCTTTTGCATAATTTGATACCCTTGACAAACGGTAAGATGTAAGTGCGAAGTATTATGACTTTGATAGGGAATATATTGAAATTGATTTTAGGCAAAACGTAAATTTAAGAAAATATTCAGTTTACATAACTATCACACTGTTAGTTGTAGTACTGAAATATTGAAAATAAGACGTCTTAGTTGCACTGATACTCTTCATCAATTACGTTACTTCTAGATTTCATCATTTAGCTTATTGTCTCAATTATATTAGACAGTCGGGCATTTTATACGGACATGAACTAAATTAACTAATGATTCCTTCATACAATCTTTTGGATGAATCAATGGAATAAGTAGCATTCTACTAAGTTCTTAAATGAAACGAAAGTGTTATTTAATACAACAGCTCTACATTGAAACATTTTCTTTTAATTTATTAGGACCCCAAACTAAACTTAATCATTTTTACTACCACTATTATTGTGTAATACTGTGTTAGTCGTTCTTGGTTTCTAACGAACGCCTCTATTCAATGCCGTATTGATGCCACGATAACGTTCGCAGAAATCTGTTACGAGGGTCGCAGGTTAATGTTGTCAACATAAATAACAAACGCCGAAGCATCATAACTCCAATTAGGCACCACAGAGTGTTTTATGGGGCGTCAGCTAGTCGCCATCGACGGGACACCGAACACAATAGTACATGACCGTAACGGGTGAATGTTGGAGCCAAACTTGATCACATCTAACATTGTACGGCTGGACTCCCGATGTGTGGTGCTGATTACGATGCTATTGCGAAGTCAGACGGTGAAAAGTGACAATTTCCATTTATAAAACATGTCACATTAAACGTAAAGTATGGTATTACAGACGCGATTTAAAACAATGACAACCATAATTTTGCTAAAGAATTATTTTACGTGCCGTGTAAGGACTTGGAGAATGGTAATTAGAGAATCGATGAAATTGTTATCTTGATTCTGAGAATGATACTACTTAACATTTACGTAAGATAAAAAAAGATTCTTTTCTATACCTTGCGTTTCAAATTGGCTATTTCAGGGTGATATTGGGTAGTATGGAACTGAGAATATAAGCAGGAGAAAAGGAAAATGTGACACCTATAGAATCAAGAACAAAAAAACAACAAAACAAAATATAATTAGAATCGATCCAACGATGCGCCATTAAAAAATTTACGAGTTTTATATTTCATAATCACCAAATTAAATACCATAATCACTCTCTATTTACAATTACATAATCTAATTACATTTAGATTACAAAAGAGGGATAGCTCTTTCAAAATATTCAAAGTATCTTTGATAAATTATATTCTCTGTGAATTTGAGAATCTTTATAAGAATCCTCCAAAACTCATAAGGTTTTCGTTATAAAAGTATACTGACAGAATATGAAAATAGCACATAGAATTGGTATATATTTTAGTTCTTGGTTTTGTTTTATCTTCTTTAATTAAACGTATGTGTAATCCTGTTTCTGTGTAAAACGATTAAACCTGTTACCAAGTAGTCATGTACTTAAAAATAACTCAATTTTGTATTAAGCTTCTTATAGTTATTGCTAATGATCTGTAAGCAATAACTGTTTTAATTATGGATATCATGTAAAAAACTTGAATGATATTAAAATGTTTTACATTCTTAGATTATGATAATTAATAAATCTTTAACATTTTATTATTAGTTCGTCATACCTGGTTTTCCTTAAATGATTGCTATAGATACAATACGATCTGTCATTACCTATGTCCAAAGTAATAAAGTTAAAACATTACACATAGAATTTGACGAAAGATTAATCATGATTTACAAGCAATCAATTTTAAGCAAGTGTCATTCTTCAGTGATGCAATGACTCATCAACAGATACATTATGTTATCAACAGATTAACAGAATTCGAAATATAAATTTCGCTGTAAATAACATTAAACATACCATTAATTAGTTATCGGGAAAGAAAATATATCTTTGATACGATAAATACTCATATTTTTAATGTTATAAATATAATAACGACGGTGGATTAAATATCATAATTCGAGGAATATTATGACACGTGATATTATGAGATTCGAAGTATAATGTACTAATCTATCAGCCTTTAAAAGTCCAGTGCTGGACATAGGCCTCCCCTAATTTACGCCAATCAGAGCGGTCCTGAGCCTTTTGAATCTTGGTCGTCCCGCAACCAGATGGACTGACTACCTGAAGAAGACAGCGGGTATTCGCTGGATTCAAATGTAGTAATAATAGTCCGCAAACCTTAGAAAGTTACGCTACATTTTTTTGATCATGAATTATGTTTTTAATACTAAAAATATTATCTCTTTGCAGGGATTATATATACAAAGTTGTAGCAAATAGATTATTCTTAAAAATTCTAAAACAATTTAGATTTTTTACTCGTTTTGGCATTCTGTGGATAATATTTATTTTGGCTTTAGAAGACAAGGTTGCTATCAAATACCTGATTAAATCCATTAAACTCATCTTCATTTCATAACGGAAAGTCTCAGACAAAACTTGACATGCAAAGAAAATAAGAATGAAGCAACTTTTAAAATAAACATTACATTTTTTTATTTA
>DWPA01004912.1:0-12354 GCA_018251375.1 Calpodes ethlius | reverse complement strand
TTCTGCTCTGTGCAGTTAAAAACTAAGTTTCTATTGGTTGTTGTGGATATTACGGAAATCATTTTTACTATCACAATATCGGATCTTCTCGCTTAATGTGAGATGTGGCTGTCAAATAAAATTTGTATGGCTTTCAATGCGTACCTACTTGTGTCCATAACAGTTCTTATTAATTATGTATACCCCTAGTTAAAACATATCAAAAATCTGATTGCCCCCCCTTTTGATCAGAACTGTATGCCCTGGGGTGCAGGCCATATTCCAAGACACTGGTAAAGTGGGAAGTAGAAAATTTCAAACCCCTAGGAATATGACTGAAAACTTTTAGAAATGCTACTTCACTGAAGTAAGTAATAATTAATTTAAGATCAAATTTCAAAGTAGGCCATTAATTATATATTATAAGCAATTTATTAATATCAGTTATTGGTATACAAGATCTTTAACCATTACCGACAGTTACCATAATACCAAAAGTAAGTAAATATGACTAAAAAATTACATCAAAAACTATAATTTTCTTTTAATCGAATACTTATAAAAAGAAACTAAAATCGAAAAGGAATGTTCACACCTAACACCAATATTTATCAAGTTATTGTGTCACTGCCTTTATGATCGGATCTAATACGGTTTATTATAGCGCTTTGTAAGTATTGTTCGGTTTTCACGAGCGAGCTTGCCGAGTCAGCGTGAGGTGAGCTTTGAGAGCTTTCTCGGAATTCGTCAAAGCTTTATTATAATAGTAAGTTAAAGTTCTGAGCGCGGATCGTGTGAAGTTTCACTTAATTGGTTTTGTGCAAGGACTCTTGCAATTTCTATTTTAGTACGCAAAAATTCATAAAACTATTATAATTCTGATGCAAAGATAAAAAATATAACAACATTACGTACCTACTGTGTTTAATATGTATTTAATATTAATGAAACACATATTTCAACTATTGTAATATTATATTTTTATGTCCTTATAATTTATTATTAGGCAATAGATAAAAGAGTATAGATACATTTAACGTACCTACTTATCTTTTCTCCTTCTCTCACAAAGAGAAATAATGTAGTTTAGACTTATCTATAATATAATATCCCTACCAGCCACCGAGCTAATTGCCATTTAATAAAACTGCAATCGTAATAATCATTACTACAAACCAATTCCCACTGCAATACTATCTCGGACATCGAGCAAGAATAATAAGCTCGCGGACCGCTTATAGACCTCCGCAGTAAATAAAACACCCTTTAAACGATGAATCATAAGAATACACTCATATATTTATAAAACGAATGATCAACCGCATTTGAATAAAAATACTTATTACCATCATATTGTTAAGCGCGTGCTCATCCTTCGTGTATTTCAACACGAAATTTTATGTTTATCATTCTATTTGACATTTTTACGAACAATGATTCGTTTATCTCTCTCCCACAGATAGCCATCGCCGAAATATCGAGAGGGATGGAATCCGATTGTTAGCTTGTCCTATGGAGTAGGAGCATGAGCTGAATCACGCTGTTATAATTACCTTGTTCGGGTTTATTTATGAATAAATCTTTACTAATGAAGCCCTATTATTATCTCGGTAAACGTATCGTAAGCTAAAAACGGTATACAAATTATAGTTGTGAAAATGGTTGCATATTTTCATGAGTTATATGCATAGGCGTGGAACATAATCAGGATAATAATATAACAATTTAAATTCAAGCCGGCCGCGCTAAGCCGAGCCAAATTATAATATACAAATGAGCGAGTGAGCAGAAATAACGAAACAGTTTATGTCTCGCGCGTTCCCACAGGAACGGTATGCGCGGGCGCACGGTTATAGCTCGCGTGGAGTCGACTTTGTTACTAAACATATTTTAAATAATATAATTTCAACTTTTTTGTAACTGATATATTTGAATAGTATAATCTACAATAAATTCTGAAATAAGGTTTTACTAATTTACTGCTGGGTTTAAAAGTTATAATTTGCATCAAATTTGCAATTGATTATTAAAAAGAAATGAAAATGTAAAAAAAAATGTTTTTTTATCAGTGTTCACCAAATTATTTTTTTATCTCCAAATTAATCAATATCTACTGTATGGTAATAAAAGAATAAGGTTTTAATAATTAAATTAAATAACAATAATAAAATGCATCTTAGATCAACAACGTTAACTATGGTAAAAAGCCAAAGAAAACAGTGTATAACTTGTGAAGTTTGAATATCCATAAATAATCAATTTAATGTGTAAGTTATCACGTCGACTCTACAGTAGTCTTTGTTAGCGGGGTAAATTATCTGAGCAATGATGTATCGCATAGCCTCCGGCAATGTATGCCGCTGTACGTAGGGAGTCCGCTGAAGTGAGTTTGATTGGTTATTCCACTGGGATATAATGAGAAAATTAAAATATATTATATCTTCGTAAAAAATACATAAAGCTAAAAGCTTTGAGAAATAATTATCGTTGTCAACTTGTTTAATGATTAATTTACGATATTTATAATTAAATAAATAGTAATTTTCAAAATATCGATTACACATATTGGTCTAACTAACTCAACTTTTAACCTGATATAACTCTAATCTAGTTCATGGAATAAACAAAAATAATGCCATAGTTTCGTAGAATAAGCTTTAAATTTAAAAATTAAATGATATAAAGGGTAATTGAAGACAAAAATTAGAAAATTTTGTTAAATACTAACCCTCAGTCTTGCATACAAGACAATCCAAACTTCTCTTAGCCCTAACTTAGGAAATGAAAATATATTTCTTTCCACTACATACCTTCAAGTTTAAAAAAAAAAAACTAGTGTTGAACAATAACTTCAAGTATTATTTCGGTTTTATATCGACTCTATGATAGTCACTGTTCAGCAAGCGCAGTATCTGAACGCTTACTGATATATCGCATAGCCCCCGGCGCTGTACGCCCTACGAACCTAGCTCGGTGAAGTGAGTTTGATTGGTTACTTCTTACTAATAAGTGAGTAGATACTTAGTATACTGGAAAAGTCGACGACCTTAAAAATAAATCCTTTGTGAAAATAGTGATGAGAATGCGCAAAATGTTTTTCGATCAAAAGTAGATAAAATTAACGTGGATTTTTTTTCAAATATACATTTATATTTATAGTGCTTGACGAAAATTAAGATATTTTTTATGTACAATGAATATTTAATAAATGAATATTATAAGTAATGTCCCCTACAATAATACTATTATTATTATTCACATACATTCATGATATAAAAGTTGCAGACTTTAAATTAATTTTACTACGTCATTACTTATTAGTTTTCGACTTATTCTGACAGATACGAACGAAAAATATTATTTACAAAAAAAAACTTAAATGATGACAGCTTACTCGTAGTTTAAGAATAATATTTTTACTTACAGAAAGGTTTATATATGTCTTTATGAAACCCTTAAAGCTCTTTGTATGCTCAAAATCTTGGATTTAAGAATTTATAAAGTTCGCGTTGGATCAATGCATCAGAATTTATACGGAACCTCGTTAGTTATACGACATAAAGTTTTAGTAAAAAATAACCGCTCGGCCCTCTGACCTTCCCCTCAAATTAAGTTAGGGAGGGAACAGTAGCTCACGCACACAGAAACGACCATACATAATATCAACATCAACCCACACATGTACACAGTAGGCCGCTACTGGTTTACGCGGTAACCAATGAAAGGCAGTAGGTAAAAATATCTGAATTACATAACGTTCAATATACATCGCTTGCGTAACACGAGTGCATTACTTTTTGTCGAACTGAAATGATCAATGTATAGTTTGGTAAGTATTATTAACAGGAGAATCTGAATGAAATTTTGCGACGATTAAAATAAATTTATATTAAGAATTGAGTACAATTTTTATTTTTAAGAATTTATGAATTGAAATATATATCATATTTGAATTTCGAATGTATTTAAATGGCGAAAGAATCGTCATTAGTATCGTTATAAAAATCCTTCCATTTGGAACTTAACTAATAATTATTGTTTTACTAAGGTCTGTTAGTGAATTCATTGAATCTTCATTAATAGTTCTGGCGTTAAATGATCAAGTGTTTATGCTTGATAGTGCTTGAAATTATGTTCACAGATCTCCTGTTTTACTTAATTTATGACTCAAAATACGTGTTCATCGTGACTCAAGAACTAATTACATTTAAAGTGACACTTGAATATCATCTGCGTCTTAGATGACTTCTATTATTTGTTCAAGTTCAAGTCCAATCTACACTGTCGTTTGAATGTTTCTACAATAGACTTTCACTGCGTAATAATTTACCATAAAATTAGCATAGTTTGCATCACTAACATCCACTATATTCAAGTCGATTGGCACTTTGTTTTATGTCGAGAAATTTACAAATGAATGACGGTTTAAATCGTTGATTTTTTTCATTTTATATGCTATTGTGATCATAATATATACTAGGTAGTATTTAATTAAGCAGTTTTCGTGTAATTCAATCATATATTTAACACAATCATTTATCATTATCACTGACTGACAAGTAATTAAATGCAATTTATTGGCCATAAATAATTTATGACGAAAAAAAAACAAAAGGTTTTAAATTCAAAAATCGAGCTTCCGTGATTCCGTGCACGGACCGCGTCTGAATTGATAAGCTGACTGAATACGAGTCCAAAAAATAAATTAATCGGGCTCCCGTTCACCAATCAGGTCGCAGGGCGTGGCACGTAACACGGCAGCCGTTGTAAAGCGCATTCAAAAAACGAACGTCAACTTTTTATTGCATTCGGAACGTGAGCGTAGGTGGAACTTTCTACTGCCTGCAGGCCGTTCTCGTGGGATTCGAACGGGGAGTATATAGAACCCATAGAGTAAATTGTGTAATGAGGTCGTATCGTACATCGTTTTAATTACGAGGTCGTGTTTATCGTGCTGTTTAAACGAAAGCTATTTAATTGTTTGGCTTATTGGCTATAAATGCTACAGACTATTGGGAAGCGCTATAGGGCATAGAACCTTCTTTAAAAAACAGTCTTTGGAATACTATATTTTATGGTTACTGAGAAAACTTTGGCCGATTCAAATTTTTGAACACCTTAAGCTTATTTCGTCGAAATTGAATAACTGCTATTTAATCAAAAGTCTCTAATAGATATTATTCGGGATACAGAATGCATATAAGGAACAAACTTCACAAACGGTGTCATAAACCAGCAACAATCTCTCAAAACTCTGACCGTAGAATACGTCTGAAGTATCTAACCGACTTCCTAAGCAAACATGGCAAAAAGTCAGGTATAAGTTACATCACCTGTGGCGCTTAAACGGATTGTTTAAGTTTTCGTCAATCGTAGACAAACAGCGCCAGTGCGAAGTGACCTCAACAAACAGTGGCCTCAATGGAGTCGTGAATGTTGTGAATGAACCGGCCAAGTGTTAATATTAGTGGAGTGGTCAGGTAGGCACACAAATCGAGTTATTTTTCTCGCTTTCTAATAATTGACACTGTATGTTTTATACCTAGTAAAGGAAAAGATTTGTTTACAAACAAACTTAACTATATAACCTTAATGAATATTGTCATTATGTTGCAGATTAACTTAACATACACATAAAAGCTATTTGAAGATTTTCTTTAGAATTATTCTTTAACCTATCTATCTCTGACGATTAAGACGTTCATAAGTATCGCATTCACTCAATCATTTTCTCGTCTACTAATGCAATACAGGCTTTCACTATAAGCTCGTTTCTTTAAATATGATAATATATAATCATTATCGTAACCCTAGAGTGTCCCATGGCTGGGTTCAGGTCTGCTCTCATAATGTGAGGGGGACAGGCCATAGTCCAGCATGTTGGCCAACTTCAGATTGGCATACTTTACGCGCCTTTGAGAGCTGATTTCCTTACAAACTTTTGTTTTTATAAAGCTTGTGAAAATTCCTTGTAATATTCGCATAACTTTTTGAAAATTAGAGGTGCGAGCAAGATTCGTACTCAGGACTCTGGCGACTGTGTGTATCACTGCTTGTAATATAGCCCAAGACAATTCTGAGAGTCCATTCTGAATATTGACGAATGAATATTTAAAATCGGATGGATTCTTACATCTCTGATGCGTTCTTAACCATGAAAATAAATTTAGCAAGCAAAGATATGTTTGTCAAAGAGTGAGAATATTATTCCGATTTAAAGAATGAAACCTACAACTTTAGTTATTTAATTAAAGTTAGTTATACCTTTAATTTAGTATACTATATAATTCTATAACACTGTTACAAAAACTTAACATCAACGGCAAAAAATCATCAATGCCCTTGTGTTTCTATAAAACCATACGTAATTTCAAGCAATTGAGAATAAAGTTAAGAGAAACCTATTCTCTAACTGACGCTTGAAATTTTTGTTAACCTGTAGTTTAACTTTATTCTAATAAAACTTGTACCAATTTGTAAACAGTAGGTATAAGACGTAAAGCAGTACATAACAACAGATAACAGATACTTTAAAATGTGTCATTCTGGGTGTAACCTGTAACAAACAGATAATAACCAAACACAAATCATAGATTTATCGCTCTATCGTGTGTACATAGCAATTGTATCGGGGACCTTTGTAATCCAACCAGTGCGAGCCATAAGCCATATTGATACGCAATAACCATCGAAGTTTTGCATAGGTAAACCTTTATCTTCAAGTGTGGAGGAATGTTATCGGGTTGTCGGGAAATCCTCAAAGAAAAGTACAAAGCATTTGCTCGTGCCGACGTGTAAACTAAGCTGTCGATAACGCGGATAAAGAAAACCGATTAGCTTAAGAATAAGTTGCGATAAGGTTGCGTTGAGACTTAACGATTGGATTCGTCGTATTGTTTTGTTTTAATGTGAAAAGGTCAGGAAGTAAAACATGCGAATTTGTAAAGTTTTCTCTGAAATTCATTTTACTTACGTATACGAAGTTTTTTTGACTTCTTTTTGTTGTTCAAATAAATGTGGAGATTTTTTTTTTTTTTTTTTTCATAATGGGTTAGGTTTTTTTTTGAAATAGTGTAATGAAATTCGCGTTAAAACGTAACTAATAGGTTCTAAGTATTGTTTTGTTTAAATATGAAAAGGTCAAAAGTAAAACATGCGATTTTTTAAAGATTTTGCTAAAACGTATTTTTATTTATAAATTAAGAGTATTTTCGATCTTTGTTTTTATTACAAAGTAAAATTTAATTTTTATTTCAGCGTAATAATCATGTATAACATTTTTAAAAATATTACTCGTATTGTAATTATTATTAAATTTTTTTGGCCAAGATATTCTTTGTCAAATGTTTTCGGAAAAATAAAAAAAATGCTTAAATATCGCACACGATCTCTCCTTCTAAATACTTTACCTTTAAATAATGAATAATGAAAAGCGACAAATTGATTGGTGAACAAATCCATAGTGAGAATATTAGTACTGTGTAGGTTCTCAAATGAGTAACTTAGTCAGTAATCTAATCCAGTGCAGTATCAATCACTTAAAAGAGTTACAAAGCAATAATGAATAACTATTAACAAGATTTCAATAACGATCTTCATAATCTATATAAATAACAGTTTCTTGTTAAACAAAACGTTTTCTACAGACCATGTAAGCAAATACCTACATACTGATCTCTGTTTATCACCTCAGTTTTCCACAGAAAGCTACACCTCGCGTCCTATTTGTTTATATTTAACACACCCTAAAGGAATTCTTTTATCTATTGTCGAGTCTCCAGATAAGGCTAGGCCAGGCTCGGCCAACTTTTGTCTTTTATCTCGTATAAACAATAGTTTCCTGTCATATTATTTGTGTACAAGTGACAGATTATGTGTCGAAGGCGCTATGTGCCTTCAAATATTACATAGACTGGTTCTAGTTCCACTACATAGTATTAAGCAAAGTATTTATCTGTCTCAGCGCAATATTGTCAAAAACTAGCACTAATGAAAAGGTTTAACGATAAAGTTTATATGTGTGATTGCAAGTCTTTTTTTTAAGTTTTAGTACGTTCTTTGAGATACGTTACATATAGGTCTAGTCATATATTAGACTTTTTACCGGTTAATTTGACTGCTGCAGAGAAAGCTGGTATGATACAAAAACTACTTTAAAAATCAATGTATATTTAAGACATTTAAATAAACGTTTGACTCAGAGGAAAATTAAGGTATCTGCAATACAGAGTTTGAACTAAGGACTTGCGACTTATAACGCTGCACTAGACTCAGTGTCATACTAGAGAATCCTGTGTCGTGGTTGTCATGGACAATACAGAAAGGCAAGAACACACACGCCCAGACAAAAACAGAAATTAAAAATTATCACTCAAGTCTCAAGATTCGAACCCCTTGAATGGCGGGCCAATATGGTTCACCTTTAGGTTCTATGGAATTCAGAAGGCTCAGGACCGATCTGAATGGCACAAATTAGGGAACGCGTATATCCAGTAGTGGACCTTCAAAGGCTGTTAGATAGATAGGCTCTAGGGCTGGTTATTGAATTTGTAATCGGATAACAATTCGTCACAAGCAATTTTATATAATATTGCTTACGAGTAAATTTCGAACTAATATTATTGCTAATAAATTGCCTTGTTTTGATTCTACTCGACCAGTTTACATACGAAAGATCAATTTCACCATAAGTTTTTTCGTCTATTATTTGATAATAATATAATTATTTTAGGTGACATGTAGTTTCCCTCTTGAGTAGATAGGTAAATGTTTGATTTGTGAGAATGGAAGATTTTATAAGATTAAAAAAGAAGAAAGAAAGCAAACATTTATTTCTCTTCAGTTCACAGAAAACTGTCCAAAAATTTTGCACTAAATCATTTAACTTGAAGAGGGAGAATCATATTTCATTTCCATGACCACACAGGTGTTTACGAGTTAAAATTTCCAATTGCCTTATATATCTCTAACAGGTCAGTGCCGGATAGTTAAACATATTAAGTTTATTTACACAACTGACTAACGACTGAGGCGGAGGTATGCTAACGATCAGTACCATCAATATTTAAGCATCGAAGCTATTATTAATGGATGCAGTACGTCCGTGCGGCGCGCGGCGCGGCGTTATGACAAAAGCGGTTCTGACGATAAATAATCATTGTCTTCGTATATTATTCCATCCCGTGGCTCGTAAACATGAGTCAATGTGTTAATACGTACGTACCTATATGTGACAAGAGCCTTTTTGTTCTTGGGCATTGTAGGGATGGCAATCACACGAATTACGATTGTGTTAAATTTAATTTATTATTGATGCAAATCTATGATTTATATGTTGAAGATTCGTAACAGATACTTTAGTTTACATAAGAAATAACTCTATATTAGTTAAGTTTATGTCATTTATTTTTCTTGCGTTGAAGTTAACTTTTGTATGTTTATTTTTAGTTCGTAATTAGGTGACAAAGATAACAGAACTTTACACTAGGTGGAATTTAATGACACTTTAAACTGCACTTCCTAAATATCGGCATCTATATAATATATGTATTTATATATTGTTAGTTAATAAGGGTATTATTCAGATGATTTCTTCATGGTAAAAACTAAGTGGGTCGTAATGTCAGAATTGGAGTATATTTCATTAACACAACACGCGTCAACCCTACTTAGAACATGGATTGAGGTGTTCAAACCAGTTAAAAGTTAAGATCATAGAGGTCATTAGGTTTAATTATGATTTTATAGGACAAAATTCTATTTAAAAACTTTGCTTAATAACTTTAGCTGTACAAAGCAGTCAATATTAAGATATTTTTTAAATAGAAATAAAAAGTTTGATGGGTGTTTTAAAATGTAGACCAAATTTACAATCACAGCACTTGTTACACACCTCAGTTCAGATTAGGTCTCGTGTACTACTATTAGTCGCTTATGGGTGTAAGATTAAAAGTGATGGTTTTATAAGATTTTTCATCCTCTTACAACCCTGGACAACCTTAGCAAGAAACCAGAGCGCGTCGTTCGGCGAAGTTAAAAGAAAGTGGCGCAGAGCGGACACCCTGCGGTGCGTCCTTCACATTCCAAAATCGTTCCCGACGAATTCGGACTTTGGAAAATAAATGTTTACGTGCACTGCCATTTTTTGACTCTTCTTTGTTTTTGGAAAAGTTAATGGTTTAGTGAAATTATTGAGGGTAGAAGTACTTTCTGTTATAAAGTGTTTTAAAATGCTTAAAACGAAATCCGTTTAATGTCGTCCAATCGGCAGTTATAAATTTGTGTGCGAGTTAAACCATCGTTGTATTGGTATCGAAGAGAAGAAAAATTAATAAAATGCAGAGGAATAAGATGAACGAGTATAGAATTAGTTCCAACAAAGTTCAAAGAAACATTTAAATGGTCCGTATATATTAATATGGCCGATTGAATTTTCGGGATACGGTAATAATATCTTTACAACATATATTAAGTTTAATTGATTTAAGTTTTATGAATTATAATTATTAAAATAAGAAACTATTTTTGGATATTAAAATGCCGCTAAATTCTTTTCTAGTAATTGTCAAATAACAATACTATTATTTATGATAAAAATGCGTTTTTTAAGCGATGTATTTCTACGGTGAATACAGTTGCATACTCCTTGATATTTTTAATATTATATTGTATTGTAGTAAGCTGTAGTTAATTTTCATCGAACACTATTAAATACATCGATGCATTTAGTTTTCTGCTTTTAAACATACAGGCTTTCGTCATCTATTTACAATGCTGGTACAATACAACGAGATAATCATTAATTTTAAGAGTATTAAAAATTAGTGTGCATATGCGAGATGGTACACGACCCTGACATCTTTTGATTTTACAAAACCTTCAAGTCGCTTTCAACGGGTCAGAGGTTGAAAATGAAATTGCGAATATACTTTCAAAAATGGAACAGTCAATAGTGTCGATTAAATAAACTAGATGTCACTAGTAAATTCAATGCTGAATCACGCTGTTGAGATTTTTTATGGGTTATATAAGTTAACAGATTCGCTGCAATTAGAGAAGAAATTGACCGCCCTATGGTCTTTTCCTGTAAGCTTCCAAATACCTTCATGTTATGAATCATTCGTCACTTTAAGTTTATTTGCAGGTAATGATTACTAGCACATTATTTACTGTATGTGTAGGTACAAAATATAGTGCACAATCTTCACTTTATACTAATATTGATCATTCACGAACTTATTGCAAACCAAGTCCTATATGAATTGTTCTAATAACCAACATTAAGTTGCGTTCAAAAAGGCACGGGTGTGAAGTCTTGACTACCATGATACGCTTATAGCCTAGGAGACGGAAATAAATTATTTAATATTTCCAGGATACTTCGCCACCGTTACTATTACCCCGAGTTATTCCTTACAATGATAAGAAGGCTACTTAGAACTTACGTTTCTTAATAAAGTTAAAAATATTTTATAATATACATTTTGTTATTTAATTATTTAAATATATATACATATATGTTTTTAACATTTTATTATAGATGAGTTACGATAATACCTAAGATAATGAAATAGAAGTTTGTTAACTAGGGGAGGAAACAATTAGTACAAGAGGTGAGTATTTTCTGAATTCAGAGGGGAGCAAAATATTCTAGAATAAAATCCACAAATATTTTACCCTCTTCATGAAAATAAATTGAGTGTAATTTTTGAATATATATAGTGCACTGAATCAGGAACATATGCCAAACTTTATATCACTAAGTTGAAATAGTTCGCGCGCAAATCTAGCTATTTTATCATAAAACCTGTAACTTATTCATACATTGAGTGTGATCGATCTCTTTGATAATTGGAACGTATCCGCACTATATCTATATTCTAAATTAAAATCACTTTTTATTCCTAGGCATTAAAGTTATATTTTAGTCCTGTTTGCAAGGAACAAAATAGCTCTTTTCGAATAGATGTGATATATTTAAGTACTTCAAGTTACTTGAAGTACGTAATTGAACGGTCATTGAAAGAGCATTTTAGAAACATTTAAGCCAGATCTCTGTCTATACGTCCCACTTTGTAAGTAATTACGGATGTAAATTCGTTTGGGGCCCGGAGCCTTACGATGTCTGAACATATATTAACTTTACGCGAAAATAAATCGTAAAGAAGTAATTGTCTTTGATTATTTAGTTTACAAATTAGTTACCTATTAAGTACTACAAAACCTGTCTTTAAAGTTAACCATTAGATTATAAATTTAGAATGCTGTGTTTTCTAGTATGTTATTTTTTATTAGTTTTACTTTTTTAATAAAATAGAAAACAATTTTCTTATAAAAATTTCAAAGTAATTTAATATTTCTAAAGCTAATAAATAA
>DWPA01004911.1:0-12357 GCA_018251375.1 Calpodes ethlius | reverse complement strand
TATTAAATGAAACAATCACAAAACCTTTTTAAGTGTTACAAATTATATGAAACAACATTTTGTTTTTAATTTATGTTATCTCTAGAATTTTTGAAAATATAGGTAATGTTTCATGCTGTATCTAAACATTCCTAAGGCTGCACGAGGGTGCGTCCTGCGCCCTGAAAAACATGCGCGCGCAGAACCTGCGGGTAATTCTCTACTTCGAGATGTAGACAGACAGCCGAGAAAACAAAATTGGCATTCGTCCTTGTTCTTTTTCCAGCCTAGTTATAGCTCGAAACAAAATAGATTGTATTACTTACGTGTACCGAACTTACAATGACCATATATACGATAAATATATACAACCACCTACCTGTTGTCATGCATAAATCGTTTACTGCGTCTTTATACACCGTCATATCAATAAACTACTATAATACAAGTAAATGGGCCTTAAAACTGTATAGAGTTGAGAAATATCGATGTCATAGTCTCAATTCACATTAGTTAATTCGCTTGGGCGATTTAAGTAGGTAATTATTACTCGTAGTCACTATAAAAATATTCCGAAAAGTACAAAATGATTTTGAGATGAACCAAGCTTATTCGTAGTAAATCTGTGTTCGAGCATTCTATGGTAAGTAGCTGAGGGAAAACAACTAAACAGTAAATATCTCTGCGTGCGACGATCCAGGAATGTTAATGAAAAAAGTTTTCCAAGTATTCATACTGAGACAAGAAAGCTGAATTAGCTTATTACGCTGGAGTAATTGACTTGGTGAAGTTTGCCTCTATTACTAGTAGATTACCTGTCACTTAACTGTCACTGTCAATATTATTATTGACTCTCGTTTTTCTACACCAATACTCGACAAAAAGCCTGGACCAGCTGATGATAAGGGGTCATCCACAAATTGCGTCGCACGTTATAGAACGTCCACGAAGTGAGAGAAGTTGTTGTAAATTTTAATTTGCAAATTTACTAAGTGCAATAAAAAATAAAGCCGAAGAGGATGATTCAATTCATGAAATTTTTGTGACATAATTTATAGATGGCCGCTTAGTATTCCCCGCTGAATGTGGTGGCAATGTATAGTCCACATAAATTGCCGGCCCAATAGAGTAACTACTGAGTACTCGCTTGTAAAGTGATTCTCTAACATTCTAGGAGAGTCGTATTTACTGAGGGCAGTAAACCTTACCTTTATACATATGTACCTACCGTCTACCATCAAATTGTATTTATTACTAAATGTAAAAGTAATACTTCCAAACATCACCAAAATAACGTTACCAACTTAAGATAATTCACCAATTTTGAAAAGTACCTGAAACAAAAAAAAATTATTACAGTAAAATGGTGACCAACAATTTTAATATTATTTTAGTTGCCATACATTTTAAACAGGTACGTCTTAATATGTACCTTTTACCATTCATATACCTGTTATTCGAACATCACTTCTATTCTAAAAAGTATCTAAACAAAATAAGTTGTACTGGTCCAAATTCAAAGCTGCAATATTTTTTTTATACTTAATGTACTCAACCAAAGAAATTAACAACCTTCAATTATTATCTATCTATGTCACATAATAATCTTTTCGCCAAAAATATCTTTTGGTATTAAACAAAGGTTTAAATTTTTTAAATCTTTTAATGTACCGTTAACGACGTTGAAATCCTTACTGATAACGACTTTTTGCCTGCTCCGTTATTCAAACCCCAAAAACAGTGTGTTTGGGGTTTCAATAACGCAATAGCAATAGGTAGGTATGAAAGAAATAATAAATATTTGCGATTACAAGACTAGATTCTTCTTCACATCATATGGGACAGGGAATTTTGGGAATAATAAAGCCTTTTGGGATAAGCCCATGAAATCCATACGTAAGGAAGACATAAGAAGATATATACAACTTCGAAAGCCTCGGTATATACAACGGATGTCAAGAAAGCTTTGAGAATATCATCCCAAAATAAATGTAATCGCTCAACCGTTTTTTTGCAAAAACCTAAAGTCTGTTAAATAAAATCACGCTACTACATTTTTTTATGTGAAAAACCAAACCAACAATCATGTCTCCTGATGGCACGTTCTAACCGCCTCCCGTGAAATTTAGTTCTGCCAAATAGAAAAAGCGATTTGCTGTCGGCGAAAAAAGATTAGAGAAGAACGAACTAGTTTATAATCCTTCAGGTGAAATATGACGAGATTTTTGGCGGTTGACTCCAGCAAGATCATAACAAATAGCGAGGCTTCCTTTACACAAAAATATTACCATAATGATAATATTAAAATCCTTTAGTCGAAGCGTCATTCTACAGTTTTATAGTCTTTCAAAAGTCTCAGTGGTTTTTGACTTACTACTTGATCTGTAAACTATGTAAAACAATAGAGATACGCAATTTATTTCACTTTAGTTTTCGCGTGGTTTAGAGTTGTATTGACAAGTTGGGGGGAATGCATTATTCTGTCCAAAATCCTTGAAGGTTACGAGCAGCCGTAACCGTACAAAGCAGGAAGAGACTCCGCATTTCGCGTTGCGTGTCGCATAACATTAGGTATCTGAGCATCGTGCGTGTGGCTTTTGAGGCGCTTGCCTAAAAATGTGCGATACCTTTTCGATCGCCTATCGCTTATTGCTTTCTGTCACTGTTACATTTCAGCCAAACGATTTTCAACTAGCAATCGCTACTTCTCCGTAGGATATCTTGAAATAACGTTTAATCAAATTGGAATTTAAAGTTCTTCAATGCTGTGAATGATTTGAAGTAAGGAACTATCTATGGGTCAAGTTATTGAACTTATTGAAGCATTCATCTGAACTAATGTGAAACAAAGGCCAAATGTCCGAGTGTACATTTTGTGATGACGCAATTTGAAAATCCTAATGTTTCGTGACGATCTTTCCTCGTACATTTTGTAGATTTAGGAAATTTGTGACCAAACGAATGACGATGTTTAAAAACGTCAGAAGGTTATGAATTCATAAACATGATTATTCGAATTGAATCGTCGCTAAGAAAACACGACCATGGATTTGGTACGGCTTGGATTCTTTGCAGCGACATTAATTACTATATTCATGTCTAATGGTGGGTTTCTCTCTCGCTTAGACGTCTGCTTCTTAATTTACTACATATAAGAAACAATGTTAACAGCCACAAACATTCGATAACCTGAAACTAATTTAGTAACATTCAACACAATCTTGGAATTTTCATAAAGGATTTACTGTCAGTCTATACTAAAATATGACGACTGGACAACTACTTCACTCCACGCACTACAATATTGTTTTTATTTATACATATTACATCATAATCGTTAGGTGTTAAATATTTGGCATCTTATTAAATATTACTCATATAATCGCGTTCTTAGCCGCTTAGTCCAATTGGACGTGTAGTCCAATTGCCGACTGGTCACGCAGAAATAGAAAGACGTATCTATGGCTCTCACCGATCACCGAATTGTTCTAAAGCGTGCTAAGTCTAGTTTGCGACCATTAGCCTTAGATTTGGACCATTGTACTCTTAGACTATGTGTGAGCGAGATCCCTAAACTATTCAACTGCAAAAATAATGGCTTCCAAGCGCCATCTATAATCAAGTATACAAGTTAAGCGACTGAAGCTACAATCCGCGCCATCTAGAGGAAAGGTAGTGAAATAAGTCTGACATACAAAAGGACCGGGCAAAATATGAACATCCTTACTGAATACAGCAAAGTCTAAACGATGGAAAATAGATGGCGCTTTAGAAAAAGATTAAATAATTATATTACAGTTTTCGCTTTTCCTAGTATATTATTGTGCCAAGGGCCTGCACGAGATCTCAATCTGTCCTTAAACCACTCACGTTCATATATGGAAAGCAACTCTATATTTACTAATCATTTTTCCTATAAATTTGTAACGAACGAAACGTTATCAGCAAGTTAAGGTAAAAAATTTACTTCAGTTACTTAAGTTCTTGCTAGGTAGTTTTTACAAAAATGTTTAATAATTCAATCGTATTCGTCACCGCATTGAGAACCATTCTATACTTTCTATTTCCCAGTCACTATTGTGGGTGGTGGGTAGTTGAGCAGTGATGGGGTAACCATATTTCATGACTTTTCAGTCACAAGGAAACCCATTCTGTTCAGTGGTTCCCTAGCAAATTATTCCACTTTTATCATTATGATATTTATCTACTTAATTGAAGAAATGAGAACTCCTTAGTAGGTTGTAACTAGGTAAATTTGAGTCATTATTTGCGTAAAAATCAAAGATAATTACGACTAATATCATAAGAAATGATAATAAAGATATAAAGTAAGTAACATAAAGTTGTTTATATGTGATAGGTAACTATTATTTAATAACTTCTTTAAATAATTAATGTAACCTATTGCCATCATCAACATTTTCACATTAAGTAGGTACTTGTGCAGTAAAAACAAACAATGAATCAAGACCACAAAGTTATCAAACCCTGCGCGCACCCTTTAGGACTTCAGTTAAAAAGGGTTGCAAATGAATTCATTTCTACCCTTCCAAAGGCCGACACCAGACAAAGTTTATTAAAGCATCTCTCCAAACATTTACTCGCGAAAAATTACTACTACAGTTTATGAATAAAACGGTTTTCAATTTGAATTTGAGCTATTTTCATAATTTTGTTAGTTAAGTTAACGTATACATACTACAGACAGACATTGCGCAGCCAAAAATTGGCTTAATAGTATAAAACATTGCATAGAGATCTATACAGTGTAGGGGCGTATTAAGAAGGCATTTCTCCTAAGAGAATGAAATAGGGGATGACAATTTATATGAGTGTAAAATAATAATTCCGCAGATGAAATCGCCGATATCCGCTCATTACGTATAAATAAGTAAGTAATCTAGATACTAATATTTTTGTCAGTGATATTATCAGAAATTATCAGAATACCATTTATACCATTGTCAAAATACTGTAAATGGCTATAAACGTGTTCTATACATTATCTTTTATGACGTTAATAAATCCAAATACATTTTCACAACGTAAATGTACGTACATTGGACACGTTACGGTAAAAGTTGTTTTCTAAAATTACTAACAAATGAACGAGACATACGTCAATTAGGTTTTTGCGGCCATGTCGTTCGTGAGACGATATAATCAATGCTATGCAAAATAATTGAAGAATGTATACTTAATTGAACACTATGAATTAATTAGTATCGGAATGAAGTAATGTCCACAGAAGGTTATTTCAATAGCTATTTACATCCATGGGCGTACCCAGCATACGGGCCAAGGAATCATAACATTAAAAAAATATTTATTATGTACAATGGTTGCCATGCAACGCTTTGTTTTTAAATTAATTATTTGGATGGAATATACATCGTAATGAATCTTTTCACAAAAATAAGATGTTTTTTTGCGATAAAAAGTAGCCAAAAGTACCTACTCGTCGTCCTCGCAACTATCTCCAAACCAAAAATTATACCATAGAAAGGCTTAGTTACGCCGTGAAAGATGGACAAACAAACAGATCACTTTCACATTTATAATATTTGTATAGATTGTTGTGAGTATATGTAAAGTAAATCCCGTCTTCATAACAATTAAATGTTAATTGAAATGTCATTGTGTTGATTAAGCCTTTGATACCCGACACGGCGACCACGGCGTCTTCCAAATAATATCGAAGCTCTCTTGAATGCGTCACCAAACGTCATCCAGTCGACAATATACAGACGATCGAGATGCTTCTAACGATACTTCATTTGTCAAATTTCAAGTAGGTGGTGTAGAAGTGCACACGTTATAAACATTCTGACTAAAATTGGACGTAGTTATGCAAAATAGATCCAACCACAAAAACCAGCTATTGAGGAAATAGGCCTTTTAGTAAAATTGTTATATTAAAATATCGAGAGATAGCTATGATTTTAAATTCCATTTAAATATTTCATTAGGAAAAACGTGCAATGCGGTTTAATTTTTTTTTGCATATACCATTTCATTTATGCCATTTGTGATGTAACTTAAAAACGGTTTTTGTGGGTTGTTTCCATATTGCATATATACGTCCAATTATAATCCTTCATTTGGTTTCGATGTAGTGAAATACATACAAATTACTTCATGAAAATTCAAAATCATAATACCTTCGCTTATCGCAATGATTTCGCAGAAAATCTACCGTTATTACTGCGTAATTTTGTCATCATTAATTAAATAACTGTCTTGTGAAAAATTGTCAATGACAGCTGTAATTAATGATACTACATTGTTCTATATACCGAAATAGATCCTAAGCGTTGTTAGAAAGGGTTTCTCTGAAAACTCATTTCATTTTTAATAGCTTAGTTTATAGGTGTATTCACCCATTACGTGGAGATAAATTTACGCGAATCGACCACAATGCCGCATATGATTTTCTTTATATAAAAGAGTTTCATTGGCACGCTTCTCGTTTTTTGTTTTTTTTACTTTCTCAGTTTCTAAATTCAAACAGAAAAGTGCATTTGCCTTGCAAATATTGAATGAATACAACGACCCATCAACAGACAAATATAGTTTTTCACAAATATTATAATAATGCTTTTTAAATTAATATTGAGTATTATGTACCTAGGTTGACATAATTATTACTATTGCACACAGGAGAGATTTTCGTAATGAGATCTATAAAATGCAAGAAATAAGATTTATTTCAGAGATATGACGATGAATATATATGAAGAATTAAAGGATTTTTTAAACTAAACTAACTGCTAGAAATATTAAGGTCTAGACATATGAATTAAGCGTTTCGATAAACTGGCCACACTGATCTGAAATATGTGACGATTTGTTTCGATTTCCAATTTCAAAGTTATTTCATATTTAAGCTCGTGTTTCGCAAGGTGACATAATTTGCGCTCATAAAATGGAAAACTTAAAATATAGCGTTATTTACGAATATGGGTTTCATCGAAGTATCACTGCACTACTAATCGAAACGCCTATTAAAGCAATCACGGTAAGTGCTTGGTTTCCGTTTCCATTTTGGAAAATTGGCCTACAGATCAAACCTCATGTACGACCGGAGACTAGTTGTTATGGAAAATTAAAGGTGATCGTGGAAGCGGATCTATCGCAAATGACGTCAGAACTAGCAGTCAACTGTTGTTCGGATAACTGTTACAAAAGTCATCCCAATTATCATGTACATTATCCATTCACTTTTAACACATACACATTTACAAACTTTTATTTACATATTGCACATTATTTGTGTATCTATTTATGTTTACATTTAGCACGCGGTGTGACCTTGGTCTGGCGTCACTACTTGATTTCAACTGTGGCACTTACATCATCACCAGAATTACCTAACACTGGTAAGAATTTACCTAGCTGTATGGGTCACCGGCTCACCGCACGACACACCTTGAATACTAATCGGTTACTATAAAATCACTGTTGCTTTCGTCTGCATTATGCTCTCTTGAGAAGTATCTAGTGTTTAAATGTCTTAGGTAATGGTTCCTAATCGACAGCTGTTTTATAAGTCAACAAGGAATTCATGTAATCTCTTTATGACCGTGCATAAAATGGTATGATGTCATTTTACGTGTAAGTAATTATTATCATCTAGTACCTAATTGTGATTGATTCATCTTGAGATACCTGTTCGTAGTTATGTAGGTTCCAGTTATGTGTATTGTAATATCTAAAGACTTAAACGTTTTCGTAACAATACGTTTAGGGAAAATTGTATAACTTTTTAAATTCTTCATTACGTATCATACGATATCAATTCCCGAACTGCCTGAACTCATTAATCAAGATCTTAAGAACTATCTTGAAACCTATCTCAATACCTGAGTTTTGATAAACGAAAAGTCTAATTAGCCTTTAAATCGCATTTTTGGTTGCAAATTAATTGTATAAAGTTGTTTGCGCAACGTCATTAAATTATAACTTCGTTGTCACTAATAGCTGTTAGTGTGTTAGAGTTAAGCCGCGGTTGTACGGACGGACTATATAAGTACTATAGATAGTTAATTGATAGATTATTAAGAACGGTCGGTAAAACAAAGTAATAAAACATATTAGGTACCTACTATCTAAAAATAATAGTTTTATAATCTCAAGTGTTTTATGTTCTGATAATTTATATTTGAATATGATTCTTAAAGTTCCATATTGTCGTCATTATAATACATAGTTACCTATTTTGTTTCCTTAATATTCCTATATAGTTAAATTAATAAGTAAACGAAAAACTGCTGTACCCCTATTTGTGAAGTGAAGAAACACAAATTGTATTTAATATTATCAGTTACAAACACGTTTAGTTAGAAAAAATATAAAATTAAAAAATACAATGTAAAGTTAGTCTTTCACTTATTAAATTACGGTTGAATTTCGACTGCAGAGCGGATTTCTATTATGTATTAATATTACTACAATAAAATAGTTTTACCCTTTTTTTATCCTCTGTGTCTCGACTGATTTTCTTTGTTTTTGTTTTGTTTAGTATTTAGTGACCGGCTTGAGAACTATAATTTTTTTCACTTTTTTTTAAATTTTATTATAACCAGGACTAAACTGATTTGTTTCTTACATACCTATATGTATGTGTATAGTATTGGATATAAAAAATCATAGATAATAAGTATAATAGAATAAGGGAAAAATAAAAAAAATGCAAATTTTTACTAATAGTTGTGGTCGAATTGCGAACGCTGCGAGAAGTCATATTCATTGAAATAGTTAATTATGCCTTTATCACGAAAAAATATGAAGATATATTTACTTGTTTTCATTACGCATTATGCTTATATGACCTATTTTACGATCTTGGGCCACATAGACACGCTTACAAAATGTTTTGGGAATTTTATCATAAGTATTGCATATCCGACACACCTTTAACACGATAAGTAGGAACAAAGAGCCGCTAGAGCAAACTGATAAGAAGATTATAATCTTATCATTAATTTTATTGTTAAAAAGAACACTAGTTAGTTAATTTTATCGTGAAGCAATTTCCTTCCTGCAAGTTTGGTTGTAGTTGAGGCCACAGTCAAACTGCTTGCAAAGAGATGTTTCTTTTGATGATTTTTTCTTGATAAGGAGAATGTAGAACCTTTGGAGAAATAGTATCTTTTTATCGTTTCAGTGGCTATGAAACAACTATTGGTCGTAAATATTACAAGTACCAACTTCAATGTCATTTAAATAAAAACTATAACTACATACTAGACCTAGCAGCGGTCATTGGAATCAATCAACCGTCTTCAGTGATTATATCTGATGAATACTTCGGTAGAATGATTCTTTGTCAGTCGTTATGAATAATGAATAGACTCCTAGATACATGTCGAGGTACTTACACTAAAGTACTAATACATCTTATAACAGGTATTGATTTTTTTTTACTTATACGTTATTACACGACCTCACCACCTTATGGTAAGTTGAAATGGGTGTACACACTAACTTAGTAATAACCTAAATTCTCAATCGAGCAATTACTTGTATAATCCTTTAATTGTAAGCATATTGCTATCACTGACAAACATTTAAATCATATAAACAACTTGGCTGTTATTATTTGTTTATGAGTATTCGGTAACATTAAGGACAAGTTCTAAATTTCCAGTTGATACGAGAGTAAAGTTGAATTGTTATAATGTGACTGATAAGTATACTAGAAAATACGATAAGTAATTATAGTAGGTATAACGTGGTATAGAATTGAGAATAATGTGAGTGATATCATGCGTTAATCAAATTAATAATACGTACAGTGAACGTAATATGTTAGTGGCTATGAACGTTTTAAGATCAGAAATTACTGTTGATTGACTAGTGCCAAGGGTGAGTCATTAGTAACCCAGCCTGCCAAGACAATCTTGAACATGATTTCTACATAAAGCTTAAATATTATTAATGTTTTTTTTTTTTCATGTAAATAATTGACATACGAGCAGACGAGCCCTCTGGTGAGTGGTCATCGCCCCAGTAACGTGAGTAATGCAATACTCACCAAGAATAGTGAAGAAAGAACTGGCTCTCAAATCCCCAGTCGGAAAATTAAGAGTCGTTTAGCAGATGACTTAAGCAATGGGATGGTAACAGTATACGCAGAAATATAATAATACAAGTAATAAATCAATTACTTAATAAAAATATTGATAATATAATCCATAACTCTACCGTCCTCCCTACAAGAAGTGCCGGCTCCTGTTACATCTCACAGCACCCTAGTCTATTAGATTAGCATTACATTGGGGTCAGTAGGTACTTTAGACCACCCGGAAAAAAAAATATCTCCCATTTCTATGTTCACCCTTCAATTTTTGTCGTTTTAGCAATAACACGTACTATGTTTTAGAATCTTAAGTAAGAAAACGTGATCTTATCTGTACGATAACACATCCTCGAATGTCAGGACACTTGGTAAGCTTGTGCCTAGCTGTATGATTCCACGCTCTACATAACAGGTAGTTAGTACCCGCCTCTCTGCAACCTTGTCACATCCGCGTTTATTTAGGTGTTATGTGTTCAGAAACCTAAATGGTCACACAAGAAATGTAATACGTAAAAATTTTTGTCATTATAGAAACACTTATTAAGTACCTCAAAGCAAATTGTGATCAGATTTTTGATTGTTACAAAACCTGTCCCAAACCACTAATTGTAAGTTAATTCTAACTAAAACATATATATTTCTCTTTTATAATGGAAAAGTTTCCACCAACCTTGAGTGTAGTATCAGGTCATAGGTACTTCAAAAAGATGCATTATCATCGGAACTAAAATCATGTGTTAAATTTCAGTTTCGTCGGACAAAATAAAGTAGATCTAAAACAGCAACATTTGATACAAACACACACACTACAATGTGACAAAATTGCGAAAAAGAGGACACAATTTTCCAAAACGACTAAAGGTAAACCAAAAAGGAAAACATTTTATATATTTAGACTTCTTCAATAGTTATATCTGGTACAATTATACCAGGATTCCCAGCATTTTTTAAACCACTGAGATCTTATTTGTACTTCGTAATATAAATTGAATTAAAACTTAAAAAAATGTTTCTGAAGTATGTAATAATTTAGGAGATAACTATTTGCATAGCGAAAAAACGAGTAAAATGAAGCAGTTTACACAGACAACTATATTTTCCTGAGCTATATTATTATGGAACAAAGTTTTAATTGGCGGTATTGCTAATTGTGGGGGCGCACGCAATGTCACCGCTAAATTGTGATAATCGGCGTCGTTTCTAAATAATTGCTGCAATTCGGCCTGGAGGCGGACTACGCGTAATTTAGTCCCAATTCAGAACAATAAAAAACAAGGAATCAACTCCTAAATCCTTATTTAGAATCTTCAATTACTTCCTATCCATTTAAGGTGCACACTTCTTAACCAATGAATCGCCGCATAAATAAACAAAAACTGGCATTATTCAGATACGGTAAAGATTAATAGTTACATTGTTTTTTAAGATCTTTAATATTTTCAAGATTACAAAGCGCTAATTAAGTAATACATAATTAAAACAGTTTTTGCCATAGATAAAGTACACTTTACTTTTTTTATAGTCTGAAAAAATGATTACAATTCTAACATCTACATAGCAACATTTCGTTTTACGAGTAGATTAGGTAATAACTTGATGTTATTTAAATACATTTCTTGACATTTATCGAATTCGACCTATTATATGAATAGATATATTCATCTAAAACTACCTTGTTTTGTAATCGGGCAAATTAAGACTCGTAACTCGTACCGCTTTGTAAACTTAATTGTAAATTCTTAAGTTTAAGCTTAATAAAAAAGACGACAGTTAGAAACTATGTGGCAAATATTACTCAGTTCATTGCAACCCAAATAAACAATTTAAAATATCCCGAACTATGTACACGTAGGTGGGATATGATGAGCGTGCGCCGAACCCGTCCGGCAATTTACCAATCACCAGACCTGCTGCTAAATGTACATTAGCCCCAGATGACAGATAAGAGACATCACAGCAACAAGCTGCCACCGGGAATCGCTGTGACATAACCATCGTTTATGACCCTGGACGTAACTTCTCAACGTGCTTGTGAAATATCCTCTTTTACAGAGTTGTGATGGACAGGACACGGAAATCTAAATGAAAGGATCCGGTAAAGCACCAAGTAATCTGCAGTAATACAAACTTAGTAATATGTAGTTTTAATATTCCTGAATCTTATAATTTATGTATAGTTCAGGACTTAAACTATTTTGGATAGATAGCTTTCTTCATAGAAGAGTATAGGATGAAATCAATATTTTGGCTTACATTTGCGGGGAGCCAAAAAATTATGTGCGATCTTATTGCAAATT
>DWPA01004910.1:0-12359 GCA_018251375.1 Calpodes ethlius | reverse complement strand
TTATTTATAACTTTACTAATACTGATTATAAATGAATAAATTTTACTCATTTATGTATTTAATGATTACACATTTATAAACTGGTACTAAGATACCTTGTATTGCGAGTGGTAAGCACAACAAACAAAAAATAATACCCTCGACCCGAGTACAAATATTAATCTGTCAAATATATTACTACCACGACTGTGAATCAAACCTGAGACCCCTCGCTTCGCAGGCAAGGTCACTATCTACCTATCTATATGTCTAGCAACCTACGATCTTTGTCTATTCTAACAAAATAGTGCTATTTATGATCATGGGTGCCCTATTATCCTAATGTGCCCAGAGCTTCCAATATTAAAGGATTACACTATATAAGAATAAAGTTCTGGTAAATTTATACATACTTTTAATTCTAGTCTAGCCAAATTAAGTAAATCTAAAAACTTAAATGTAATAAGAGTCTTTGTTTCAACTGCGATTACTTTCCGATTATAATATCTTACAGGCAAGTATATGCAAAACATATCATCAAAACAACAAATTAAAATAACATTAATAGTTCTCAATAATACGTATGTTTAACCTTTATTTAACAATAATCTATTGCCTTGCCTGTTTATCTGACCATTTATTTCAGCTCACCTCATACACCACTAAACTACATTTTAATGACCCTAGATTATCATCTAAGTGTAAGTTTACTTATTTCATTGGGTTTTACAATTATAAATATATTTCAGTTTTAACCCCGTCTAAACATTCTTTAGGCTATGGGACTATGATAGATGTGGGTTTAACGATGCGAAGTAATGGTTGGTACCAGTAACGTAATATAAAAAACTACACTTACCCATTTCAAAGATAATATCATAAGTCATTTATTGGTTACTAATAACTTAGCAATTGTTTATACCCTCCCTTTGCAATCATTTTTGTAAGTACTTACAGTATCCGCAAATTATTAGATTTTACCAAACTTTTTCCAAATATGGCTGAAGCTATCTCTTTTAGAATATGTACAATTGCACAAGTTTTATTTGTTTTTTTAATAATTGTGATATATTCAGTCAGGTCTCACGTGCTACCTACTGAAAATCGGCACGAACTTTCTGTACAGTATTACTTACAATTCATCCAAAACGAGGCTTTAGAATATATATACTATTTTCTATCTGAATCGATCTTCTCCGCATTATGTTGAAAAAAAAAATCATTGTCATTATTCCTCCTCACTCGATTTATTATTGATATATATATTAATATTTATAAAACCCCATTTTATTATTGAGGTAAATATTAAATTTATATAATGCCTGAAATAAATCAAAAGCAATTTTTCGCATGCGTGTATTTATAGTTATAAGTTTAGTAAGGATAAGTGAGAGCGGTTATTAGTAGTATAATAAAACGCCTCATATAGATAATTAGGGTATTTTGTTACAAGGGCGATAATATTGACAATGAAAGGAATACGTTTCTCTAACTTTCTGTTCTCAAAAGATGTGCATATGAATAATAATAGTGTCTCTGCACAATGACGCTCCGTTGTAACCATCACAAAAAGACGAATATACGCGTCAGCTACACATTATTGCAGTGACATCGCAGTTGCTCGCATTTGGACTTCAAAACGTCGCTTATGTTAATGATAAGTATTAAGCAAAGCGAAGATCAGTTACCGGTTTTAAAAGAGAGATATATAAATATTATCCAGCAAAGCGCAATGAAAACAAGTAAATATAAAAAAGGATCTTTTAACAAAAATAAAGAATCCTTTCTAAAGCCAAACTATTCCGGTGCTGGTTCATTGTCTTAAATAAAGGACGAGGATTTGACGTCAGGTATTCGCTGGATTCAGAAGACTCAGGGCCGGTCTGAGTGGCGCAATTTAGGGGAAGCCTTTCTTCCAGCAGTGGACATGTGGCTACAAATGTATATCCCTCGTAACAAGACTTTTATAAAATTAGTCACGTAACACATAACGCAAAAGTTTACGTCACAATATGTATCCAATAATATTATGGATATCTCATAAGTAGTACGACAAACTAAAATGAGAGATAGTTTGTGACGTGTTTAATGTTGATGATATTCAACTTTTCGGAAATTGTACTTATTTACGAAATTTTTAACAATTGTTTATGAGCCAATCGCAGTCTCAGGGTTTTCTGACAAACAACGGTATGACAGACAATAACCTTATAAACACTCCTTTAAAAATTGTATATTTCATCGCTGCACAGTGGTCTAACAACCAAGTATGTAACAAGATAATAAATAGTCATAACTTAGTGCGTTAACAAAGCTGTAAGTACACGTGTCCGAGACTCGTCAATCCTGACATGTGTAAATAAACTCGTTCTTTACTTCACACTAATGTTACGTGCATGCATAATTATCTAGCAAGTTATCATTTGTCTCGAACGCGTCAAGTTAAGATATTCACTAGTAGTTGCCGTATTTTGCCCATAGACCACCGTGTTAAATTAAAACCTAAAATAAAAAATATTTAACATTAATGTATTTTTAACATTGTGATACTCATCTGCGTCCTTACACGTTAATTAGAACGCTAAATGATACTAGATCTGATCTATAGTTTAGCGCGCAAATTAACACGCTAATAAATACAATAAAACAGGAAGTAAAGTTTGTATAAAACTACATGAATATAGTCAAGCAATTGTCACGTTAATTTCCACGTGAATTAAGGTGCATTTCGGCATTGCTATTCATGTCAACGTAACGCAAGTGTGGATGGGATAAGGGAGGAGATCAGAGCCCAGCAGTGGGTCAATTTTAAGTAGTAATGATTATGATGATAATATTTTTTGCAAGTTCAACTTTAATTTCTTGAACTGAAAAAAATGCATTTAAGTTAATTATATATCGTCAAATAAGTTATTTAAGTTAGGAGCCTTTTAATTATTTTATCATTTTTTCAATTACATCTTAATCGTCATTATTTCTAATTATGTTTTTTATACTTAATGTTAAAAATAGTTTCTTCCCGTTGTTTTCGTACAACCTTATAACTTTCCGCAAAAACACAGTATCAAAATGATTTTATCGCTAAAACAATGGGTAATTTAGAATAGCTATATCTGTAGGATTTTCAAGGATGTAATAACAAAATCGATTGTTTCGCAGAACGATTTAATTTATCGTAATTACAGCCCAGGGTAATGATTGGCAAATTTTATTTAATTTCACAACGTAGTTCCGAATTACGTATTTGTATTCAAGTGTTACATTTACTTGGAAGTCAAGGACATTTACAATAAGGCTTTCACCTCAGAACGCATTACGAATATAAAATTTACAAGTTAATTTAGAGAGGTAAGTGTTCGTTACATGAACTATGAGTATACAAAGTTTTAGCGCATGTTCTTGAGGTCTATTTCCAAGTATCGTTGAACGATGTAAAAGGCTAGATAACTTGGGCGCCAGGCTTTATTATCACATAACTAAATGTTTCCCATCATCTATGAATTAATACGTGAAGCAAAAACTTTGGACCCCCTTTAACAAAAATTTTGCGGACGGAGGAATATGAAATTTTGCACTCTTATAGTTTATATGTAGAAGACACTTTTCCTAATAATAACAAAACGCTATTTTTTTTAATAATTATTCTTATGAACATACATTTGACATGCACACGGATAACAATACAAATATATTCTTTTGTTTATAGTGAAAGTCAATCTGAAAAGAGTTTAAAAGATTAAATATTGTCATTGTGAACTAATCCTTTGACGTAATGAATTACAGTCGAATTTGGGGCGCAGAACGGGTCTCCAGTAATTATTAATTACACCACAGAGATTTCTTTACTAATTTGTAACACAAGGGAGTTATTATCTTTAGATAACAGTCATCAAGGCATGCTGGAAGGCCTTTGGGCGGTGCAAAATCCTTCGACATTAGGATTGGCCACTAACCCCTCCAATCTCGCACTGAAGCAGCGTTGTTGTATGTGCTTTAGGCCTCCTCATTGAAGTCAACACAATCAATACCGAGATGTGAATACGAAATTTCATCACGAGCATTGCTTTAAAAATATTGTTCTCCTAGCCCAATTGGTTTGAAAACTTATAAACGAATCGAGCACGACCGAGCGTCCATTTAAGGCATGATTGCAGAGCATTACAGCTGATTATTGTAACAGATTGCGTAACTCGTTGATATAAGTCAACTATTCAACCATGTACAAAGCACAATCGACTTGATGAAATATTATGGGACAGTCAGGCATCATGACGAATGATTTAATGATTAATAACAGTTTAAGATGCGAAAAATTTCATAATAAGTAATATAAAAAAATCGCGCATAATCTTAAAAATTATAGCGCGATTTTTTGTGAAAAATAAAAAGGATTTTTGAATTATGTATATATATTAGATTGAAACACGACAATTATATAAAGTATATCATGATTATAAAAAGTTAAAAACAATTATTAACTGCACCTCTACTTTAAACTAAAGTGATGTTTTCGTAATTCAAACCATATAAATCGGCGCAACTCTGACTTTGATTATAGCGTGAAATATGAAATAGTACGCTGCACTGACTTAGATACAAATTTACACCAAATTACAGCAAGTATATTTTATGTGCATGTAACGGTTTGAGTATACATAAGCCGTTATATTCACGTATAATGTATTCAGATGCTCACAAATAAATCAATATGAATATTACATCCTTTTTCTACTTAACATTAATTGTAAATAACATAAATAGTAGTTTGATATACAATAATAACTTAAACGCGTTTTACAGTAAGTTTTACAATCGATAAGTACTGTACGTGGGGACAATTTAGGTAATACCTGTCTGCAAAACACTGGCGGGTTGTAAAATGCATAAATTAATATTTTCCTAATAAAATCTACTTCCAGACGAAACCAATTACAGCTTACCTAAATACAAGTAACAGTTTCGCAAACCCTTGCGCAGACCTAAGCTTGGTTAGTACACTGTAGTGCTGAAATCCTTTGGTAAACCTTCACTAGCTTGACATAAATAAATTTTAATTTGTATGCCCGTTATAAATTAGGCCAATTGTAGATTAAGCTAAGTGTAGACTGTTGCACAAGTGCATACTGGTGTGAACAAGTTTAACTACTATCGCTATTATAATCGTACTAGTACTAGCACAAACAAAGTTTGAATTTTTATTTACTGTGATGTTTTATACGATATAATTATTCCTTTGTTATACTTGAGTTCCATCGGATACATTAGTGCGCTAATAAAGTTCTCACTCTTAAGAGAATACTATAATTTTTCGGATGAAGGTTGACGTATATATCCTTTCCAGGAGTGATTAAATGTAGTTTAAAATTTAAGTTGTTAATTATCTAAGTAAGAACTTGACAAAAATCGAATGTGAGGCTTCATTGTGTTCGTGGACTATGCAAAAAAATAGTGACTATGCTTGTAAATATTAAGGAATTTTTCTATCTAAAGCCAAGCCCAATAAAGGCAATCAATTTATGATTTAATGTATATGTAAAATATTTTTCTTACTCCTTTTAATTATACTCAACCCTTTTAGCAAATCTTGGACGTAGTCACATTTATTATAAATAATCATTTTCATACGAAGTATAAATATATATACATAGCTCCTAATGATAAGAGGTAGTAGTTCTAATTCAATTCACAATATTTGGACCACACACAAGTTAAATATAAATATGTGAAACTTAAAAAAAAACTACAGCTTTTTCTCTGCAAAATATCAATACGACATTTAATGTATATAATTGTATGATAATACATTTAAAGGTACTATTGGTAGAAACAGAATCCACTTTTTGACACCGAGATTAAAATACATTTTAAGTAATTTTAATGCAAATGCACTATATCTTAAATTATGTTAAATGTCAATTATCTTTACTTTACTTTTATCTTTCTAATGGAAAGCACATTATATATTTATCTTATTACCTTGTTTTTTTCTGTTCTCGATTCATTATAACATATATGTAGACACCGGTCACTTATTATGAGTAGGTCTCATCACAGAATGTGAACAAAATGTTAGTGATCTAATATATTGAAAACCTGGAGCTGATGTGAAGAGTTTACAAGTGATTGTTTTGGAAAACTCTCAAAAATACAGGCTTTCCTCTATTTCCCTTGTCAAACATATGTTTAAATGATAAAAATATCTTCTCAGGCGCATTAATTTCAAACTCAATCTACTCAAATGGTACATCATTACATAATACTAAGTTGCCAGTGTTATAATTATAATTGATACTATTAATATTATTTCAAACATTTCACATCTTTGTAAAATCTATTCAGATAGTTTTTTAAATCCAATTATTTAAATAACATTAAAAACGTTCCTACTTTAAAGTGAAAGTGAGGTGTTAACAAAGTATTCTTAACAAAGAAAATCCTAGAATCTTCTTTCACCTTATTTCAATATTGACATACGTTGGTGTGATGTTAACGTAATGAACACACATACATACATACATGAGTTGTCACACGAAGCACGCTGTCTGAGGTGTATGGCCGTTTTCGTAACACCCATTTGGACAGGTCGAACTCTGTATTGATAGGAGCCGTATTCATAGTCAATGAACACTGATTTATTCAAATTAAAGTTTTAAGAACATTAGTGTTTATATTTTTGCTGCATTTTTATTTGATGGCAATTGAGATGTATTCTTTTTGGAGAAAATGTTGTATATACGATGCATAAGTAGTAGTATTTTAGATATCATAAATTGTCATAAAACAATAACTGATGTCAGCATGACGATTTTGAATAATCACAGACTAAATAGAGCTACGAAATATATGTGATTTGCTGTTCGATGTCACGTGATTTAGGGCTGAGTTAATTACAATTTGATTAATAAATATAAATCAAATTTTATGTTTTTACGCATTCAAATACTAACAAAATATTATTAAAGAAAAGTGACGAACGTTTAGCGCTAAAGTTATTTTTTTTTAATAATGACAGCTTATGTCCAGTGCGAAACAATTTGAAAGTAAACGTAACATGTCGTGTCTATAGATTGGGCATAGGATCGCCGTAGCGGCGGCCGCTGGGTTACTGCGCGCGCGCAACCAGTGTTGTCGGGCTCAATTCACCACGCGCACGTTCACACGACACGATGACGAGGACTGTTCAGTTCGTACTATTGATCGCTGCTTTTGGATATGGTAAGATGCATATTATATACCTAATTACCATATGTACATGTTAGATTTTAATGGTTGTTTAACTGTGCTCAAAAAATTTTACGGTCCGATAAGTAAAGACTTAATTTTTATTTTGTAAGTCAAATGATAGTTTTCTATGGATTATTTAAAAGTATTTTTCTTCAAAACCTGTTCTTAAGCTTAAGATCTACATGGTTATTAGGATCTTAGAATAATTAGCGGGAGTTCTCGAATTTTCTATCTACATCTAATCATGGAATTTAGGGCTTTTATATGTTTAAAAAATCTTGTTATTTGTAACTCCGTCACGTACTACCTTACTAAATGTAACAGTCATCAATCGCAACATTTGTATATGTTGTAATGCTAATGAAAATCTTTGTACTTGCTTGATTTTTTTTAACTTAGTAATTTAGTACTTAAAAAAAACACTTCTTTAAACCTGTCAACAGCTTTAGGGTTTAAATCAATGCTTTTACAAACGCTTCGATTATACGCAATTAAAGTATTTATTAGCATTTTATATACTTGGCGTCTAGGTTGTATAAGGACAAACGAAATTACTCTGAGATTACGAGTTAATAATCTAAAGGAATTTTGTGTGAAGCTATAATTATTCGTATTAAACTACATAGCTTTAAATAATTCGTAAAATTATATTATAAGATTCACAGATATATGCTACATCTGTTTCTTTCATAGGATTGGTAACAAGCTATTATAAACAAGAGCATCCCTTGCTATTTCTTTCATTAGAACAAAATATATTAATTAGTTTATCAAAACTCTAACAAACAAAATACCAAGCTGTAATGATATCTTACAGTACATTAATATAATCAATCAATCAGATTCGATTTTAACGTCATATTCATCATTTCATAATGTCGTAATCAATCTCGGAGCATTAAGATAACATTTAGTTCTCTACTTAACATCTGTATTCGATTATAATGAATCTTAAAACTAATATATCATTTCACATTTTTCAGAATTCTTCAGATAGTTTAAACTATACGTGTGACCCATTAAAGTTTCACACGTGTAAAATTAAGTAGTAATACGCGTAAATTTAAGGAATATAGAGATATTCTTTTCAATATTAGAATAATCAAATAATAGAACCTAATCTCCGCACTTAACTCGTACTTTTTTTATTGTTTATGTACTTCAGGACTTGAACTCAATTAGAGATTAAATAACTAAGGTTTCGGGCTATTTGTATGTCGTTAAATTTTAAATTAATTATGGATTGTCTATAAATGTTGCGGAGATAACATCGATAAAGATTATGAGAATGGTAATTAAGTTTTAAAACTTAAAAACCCAATTATTCAACAATGGATTAAAAGTTTTTGTCTATATCAAATGCTAAACCATTTTTTATATCATCGATCAGCCTTTGGAGGTCCTCTGCTGGACATAGGCCTCTCCCAATTAGCGCACCTCAGAGCAGATCTGAGCCTTCTAAATCCAACTGATGTCCGCATATATGTATATATATACTATATGTATATGAACAGATTAGAAGTTTAATTTGATGTAAATGTTCACCTATCAATCAAATATTTCATATTTTCACTGTTACACAATTTTATTTCCAAAAAGCCGCATGCCGTCTGTATTATGTGATTTGATATTTTTTACATAATAAATGGATCCAGTATTTCAACATCGCCAAACTGGATCTTCACGGAAATACCAACTGGTTCTCATCGACTCTCGGAAAAAATGATTACATGTTATGACAGAAAATTGTAATTAACGCTAAATTATGTCTTAAATGTTTAACATAGTTACAAATTTATTCCAATTTAACTTTTAATTTTTTATTCTGATGATAATAAACAAATATACAGTTTTAGTAAACACGTTATCATTTGAAACCAACATGAAATAGCTAGTTTTAGTCATATAATTATCTAAGAGCATTGATTTTGGTAGGAGTCCTACAAGGTTCAACTCTAGGTCCACTTTTATTTTATATGTACCTCAATGAGAAACTATGACCATATTATTCATAATTCTTTTAAACATGCAGCAAAGGTAGTAAAAACTAATTAAATAACGCAGTATTAAATATAACTACAATTACAGTGGAAACTGGCCCAAATAATGTATCGATCGTATATATATCGACTTGTCTAAAATCATTTAAAATTTATATTAATGTAAAGAAAATTTACAAGATTAGAATTAAAAAGTATTCGACAAAAAGTCTTATTAAGGAACTGAGTTAATAAACAACTAGATTGTACGCTCAAAAAACCACGGGACATTCTCCTTGCTTTATACATAGATACATGTAATATGTTCTCTTAGTATGGTAATAGTGGCAATGGTAAGGCAAGTTTGAATTACGCAGTCACTTCTAAGAACCTTTCTTATACAAGTCGTTTTAAACATTAAACTGGAGAAAACGGGATGGATAACATCGTGTACGTGATGTCATCGTAAAGTCAAATCAATTATCCAATAATAATATTCATTGAAGATTTACTAAAGAAATTAAAATACAGAGTACTTTATGTTACTACAATGTAAAACATCTTCACGTTGGAGTAATCAGTAGTACTTATAATAATAATAATATTCTTTACTGCGCAACAAATAACGTTTGAAGTACAGGTAGTATTATAGTTATTTGTATTAAGTGCATTCTGTAAAATAACGGATGAGACTCTGCGCAACTATGCCGCAGAACTCTGTACAAAACTTGGTCAAATTTATACAAGTTGAAATATATAGGGAGCATCAACCTGAAAGCTAAGATAGCTTGAAAGTTGACCTATCAGTAAAAGGTCTATGATGTAGTTGAAATCTCTATTTACCACGCAGTTCGTAATGCAATATGAATTGTTGAAAACTGGAATAAAAAAATCAAACAGAATAATTCAAAATACAGTTTATTTCTCTGAAGTTTTCAAACAGTTTGAACTGAATTACTTAATAGTTTTATCTGAGAATAATTAAAAATAAAAACTAATTTGTGAACACAGCAATAAAAAAATCGTAATGATCAAACCTTTACCCAGGATTTATTTTAAATCTTTCAATCAGATAGTTCAACTGTTTGGCTGTCTCCGCTTTGAGGTTGATCCATTCCTTACTGGACACCTAATACATGACATTAAGTATCCTGTGGAACTGAAAACAAAAAAAATTGCTCAATTTACCACCTCTAATTTACCGCTTTGTACCACTGAGTTTAATCCCGACAGTACTCGTGTATGGTGAATAGGTATTATATCTATCTAACTAGTAACCGCCGTCTAACTTCAAAAATAAACTGCCTTTATACTGATGATATGATATGATACTTATATCTAAAGGTAACCATTTACAATCAAGTCACTCGTCTGGTCTATTTTAGAACATTTTTGATAGCTTTTTAATTTTTTGTTAATTTTTCATTAGCCAAAACTTGCCAATTTTTGCAACTATTACTTAATTTGCAGTATTTTCTGATATGATTAGTACCTTTTAAGCTGAATTACAATTACTTCCTCTAATTCTACATAACTGAAACTTAACACATATATTAAGTGCTGTAATTAATGTATTTTTATAATAAACGAAACCTGATACTAGATTAAAGCTTGAGTTCAGACACTCGTTAATAATTCACAACATAGTTATGACATTTAATATAAGTATTTAATTATGATAGTTTAAACTAAACTTCGTCTTAACCTATCAAACACTTCAAAGTTTGGCTTCAAATAATTGAATTCAACTCAATGGTAAAAAACATAGTTTAATTTTAAACCTTTATTATAATGGGTTTTAAGTTTTTAAAGCCAAAAATGTATTAATAATACGAGTATGTGTGACGACAATGTGTGATGACAAAAAATATAGAGCATTTTAAAACACATAACTTCAAACTTATATTTAAGCACATAATATAACTACAATTGCAAAATATTACAACTGCAAATAAATAACATTAAAGATAATTACCTGACTTCAAACACTCGAGAGCATGACTTACTTTACTCGTTCAAACAAGTTCGTGAATTTGCAAATTCATGGTACTTACCTTCAGTGTACAATTTCAGTTAGTGTGTTAAGAGGTCTTTGCTCCTAAAGTGGCACACTTATAAGTAATGTATAACATTACTTTTACTTTCGTATCGACAGGTTCAACCAGATAATAAATCATATTTACTTTGCAACGAAACAAAGTTGGCAACTATTGCTTAAATATTTAAACTACCACACGAAAATTTTACTGATGAAGGCATTACGTCATAATGTTTTTCTTTCATAATCACATAATAATTATCGATTAAATATTCATATTTTTATAATACACAAAAAATTTAATCTTAATCATTTTCCTATTTATGGGAAGTTTTATGACTTTTAATGAAGTTTAATGATGCATAACTAAATTTATAATAAATTAGTAGAGGTTGGAGTTCATTTAAAAAATATATCTATTATGGATTCATAATACAAAGCGATGATAATGAGGATGAAATATGATAGGAGAAGGATGGAATATGATAACGATATTGATGAAATATGATGTATCTAATGAGATGTCCTGATGATAGTTATGATATTCATATAACACTTCTGCGCTCTGATGTTTAATGCTTTAATTGCAGCATTGATGTGTGAATTATTTGTAGTTTAACTACGAAACACTGGTAAATACACCGAAGTTTGTACTCTATTTCTGTGGAAGTCAAGCTACTCTAATTGCGGCAAACAGAGTCGATGATTTCGTTCAAGCGTTGACGGTTGCCCAACGATTGGAAAGGGGGCCGGAATCGGCGTTTGTTCCAACCTCAAGGCTCACATGTGGCCTGCTGGTGCCGGACCAATAAAAAATATATCAGCCAATCAGAACACTCGACAATGTAATTAACCGAATGACATTATCAATCATAATTTATATATCGCTCGTATACAGAGTGTCTGTATTTTTGATTATGATGTGTTTTGAGTTATTAGACTGACTATGAAGGTTATGGGTACAAGATTTTATATACAACATATTGTAGATTGTAAATTATTCTATCGGTAGACCTGCTTACCAGTTTGGCAACGAGTGGCAATGGTTGCTTTGATAACGATTACCATTGCAGTAATGCGTAACTATGCGGGATTTCTCTTCCTTTTTTCCGTTTCTCTCGTTTCGTGACAAAGCACTT
>DWPA01004909.1:0-12359 GCA_018251375.1 Calpodes ethlius | reverse complement strand
GCCCATATGGTTGCGGGGCACCTTAAACTTCTTTTTCCGAAACGTATAGTACAGTATAAGTAAATATAATTCCAAAAAAAACATGATGTGCTAAAGCAAAGCTCGGTCGTCTAGGGACTTATTTATTAACTTGATAAATCACCGTTGGTACCAAGAGTTATTATTTAAAAGAAATTTCTAATACGTATTCACGTAAAACTTAAATACTTATTGGTTATTTATGGTTCCGAGAGAAAATCAATTCCAAGCTAAAAGCACCTTTCCACTAATATTCCGTCTATAGCCGGCACGGAAAGCCGTTCAAATAGTTAACAGAACTCGAAGTAATAGTTGCAGCTTTTGTTGCGAGCGGATTTTGAAGGCAATTATAGGTTTTATTTTAACGAACTGAAGCTAAATTTTCACAGTGTAAAATGCATATCACCTGAGATATTTGCCATCTGTCTTATATCTTCGAAATGAATAATTAATGAATATTCGTAGGTTTCTATAATGTGCTTAAACATTTACGTAGATTAACAAACTTAATTTATCCTCCAATACTTTTATAATGTATGTTAAAAATTTTACAAGATATTCTTTGACTTGCAATGTATGTGAATGTCAAATCTTGAAAGCCTAATTAGAACTATCACCTCTTACGTCGAAGGGTTGAGATTAACCGTATTGCTGTAATTCAGATAACAATACCATTTTATAGAAGTGTCCAGTACCATTTGTGCACTTTTGGGCTGTTATATATAAATAAAACAACAAAATATCCGTAAGTAACAATGCACGCTAGTCGAAGCACCGCGTTTAATTGACAGACAGACGACAAGTACGGTACCACTGTTGACTTAGGCATGACATTTATTCATTATATTACAGTTAGCATGACTTGAATCTCCACTCAAGGTTGGCTCCAAACAAGGGATTTCCTTAACGATGGACAGCACACTCACTAAAATTGTGTTTTAGTTAACTAACACTACAAAATGGTGTTCATTAGTTATTTAAACTATAAACTTAACATAACCTGTATAAATCTGATAATAAGTGAACAAATACTTGAGAGACTGCATCACAAGATAATTTAATAAAACAGGTCAACTCAATTAAGGTGTATGAAAGAGTGTTACTGTATTCAGTGCAGACATAAACATAATTCCGTTTAACACTAAAATACGGTTTACCAATAATGGCTTACCGCAGCAATATATTAATTACGAGGACGGCTACGGCGATCGTATCGGAGGAAAGTTTTTATGCACGGTGAAAACTTTGCTGCGAGCTGTACACCGAAAATATCCTAACGCCAGCCGATGACACCATGTTTTATAAATAATATAAATAGTCTGGTTATAAGTATATATTTAGAAAACTATCTCATTTTTGACACTGTCTAACGAACGAAGTCCTGGGATCGATTCCATAATGAAAGGTGACGGATAAAACGTTCTCGTACGAATAAATCGTTGGCGTTTGTAATGCTTCATTTTAAGTATGTAAAATATTACTAAACTATATAATATATATTACGTAAAATTATTATACAATTTTATTATGTCAATAACAACTAATTTTAAGTAATATATCCTAAGACCATTGAAGGTGCTCATAACCAGACAGCCTGTCGATAGTTGTTCGTCGCGGTCGGCGCGTTAATCTATTAGACGCGCATGTTATCATTACATATTAATTATTAGAAGATAGTGGACTGCCTATGGACATAAAAACCTTAAAAACTTGGGTTGGACACTAACCCCTCCATCCATTCGCACTGGAACAAGTGGTCAAGTAAGCAATCATTAGTTACAGTGAAGTAATAATGTTAAAGCCGATGTGATGATTCTGGCCCATAAAAGTAAGATGTTTCATAATTTTAGACGTAGTAGTGTCGGAGATAAGGTTTAAGTAATGGTCTAATTTCTTATATATTTATACGGTAATACCACCGAATTAGCCCCCGAAGCTCATGTTTATCAAAACCAATAAATCACATACCTACTATTAAGGCAACAGAAACAGCATTAATCCGTTGAAACAAACAAATGATTTAACTCCGTTTAAATCGACCATTATCGCTAAACCACGTGTTGCGTGACAATATTTTCAGAAAACTGCCGTTTTATGCTAACGGGAGGGCACAAATACTATACTGAGTGAATCGATTTATAGTTTAAGGGATGACTGTTGAATAGTTATATATAACTGAAACTTTAATTTAAGTATTTCAATTGTAACTTGCGAATTGAAATTCAAACCGGGCGGTATCTTATGAGCTGTAATTATGTACATTTGTCAAAACTGTTTAATTGTGCAATTATATTTATTAAAAAACAATTTACTATCGTAGTGCCACAAGTAGTAAAATAAAAAAACAATTTGTACTCTCGAATTATTTTGTATATAAGCACAGGAATTTGTTATATTTCAAAGACACGGATAAAATACAATCAGATAAAATATTACAATATTTTTTTCTTCGCTGAAGCATGTGATCCATCGAGTAGACTGACATCCAAATTAGATTATCACCGTTCACTGCAATTTTCATATACATTTAGCTTTTTCACAACAGGCTTCCTGCCTATCACGTTAGCAATTTTTTATTAACTCCAGATTAACATAACTGCATAATGGAAGGCACTATGCAGTATGCAGTCGGCATGCAGTCCGCACTCCACACTGGGTTAATGTTAGTTTTTTGGGGTCACGCACGCGACAAGAATCTTTATAAAAGCACGCGTGACGAAAGGTCGCCAACCCCGTGACAATTACTTAACGGAAGTGCGAATACATAATAAATACATTCCATCCATGGCAAATGATTCATAAACAATATAAATCTAAGGCTATCATTTTGTCTATTTCTATATTTGTATTTTTCTAACTACAAAATAGATATTTAATATGTCAAGTTTTATTTCGATAATGGCAATTAATTAGTGTAAAAATGCATTATGTAATTTCAAGTATACAATACTCTACTACATTTCATGATTATAATATAAAATTAAGTATCTGTCTGTTATTATATAATGAGAATAAATTATAATAATACAATGAAAATAAAGGGATTTTAAGTCTCAAGTATTTAAAAACTTAACCTGTGTTTTTAATAATAGTAATAAATAGAAACAATTTATACTTTCTTTTTTTTATGCGTTCTTTTTTATCCTTTGATTGGATATAATTGTTAAATATGTTAATTACAAATAATAATTTATACTAATATAATAAATCAGAAAATAAGTATATAAAACTTCTAACATTAGCAACGGAACGTCGTTATGATACAATCTTTTGTGTAAAAGTATTTGGTAAGCTGGAAAATGACATAAGCTACTTTTTACCGCTAAGATACATCTCATTCCTATGAAAATATCCAACTATGTTGCGTATTTGAATCCCTCCATTATAAAGAGGTAATATTTGTAAGTTTGTTGAGTAGATTGCTACAATACTTAAGCCGACTTAGGACATAATAATATATTCTTTAAACCCTAATTGTACCTGCGAAGTTAGACTGCTAGTAGGATTATATTTGCCAGCAGCGTATCTCGTATCTTACAGCTAATCATATTTGATTTAATTTCATCCATTTCACCAGATATACTTCCACTCATAAAAGACCCACTAGAAGACAAGGGTTTCACCACATAACGAGTGACATCGACTCCAGTGCTAATTGTTGATTGCATTAGCTAATGCAAGTGTCAAAAGTTCCATTCCACCCGCATACTGAATGACTGACTGCTATCTAACGATACAGATAACAATAAACTGAAATTATCCCGGATAATATCACAACATCGATAGCGTTCGACTTGGCGCAGCACACACTACACAATGGTATGATTACGTTAAATGTTTAGCTCTAAAAGCTATTGTATGTAAACGTGCTAACACCCAGCTGAATAATATCAGGTAAACGCTCCTAATACAGGGTTCATTAAAAACCCATTGTACCGCGGATACGTTAACGACATTAGAGCATTTCGTACGTTACATGCAAACCCTCTTTGAAATAAAAAATACATCACTTTAATCTTTATGGAAGTTGTTTATTTTAATGTATTTGATATTCTACTATTGTTCTTTTAATGAAGTCTAATTGTTTGTAAACTAATATACGCGCTATCTCAGTCATAGTTATAGTAGTATTTATTTAATGCGTTGCAGTTTACTTTGATGGATAAGCTTCTAATATTTTTTGATTTTAATGGGGATAATCTATCTTACAGTTTCAACATACACAAAACATGAATGACGTAAGATTGTAAAACTAAATTTTACGCATTATATTTTCTAATGTACTCAAAAACAAACCAAACAAAATCAATATAAATACCACAAGTTTTTAGTTTCGACAATACTTTAGGAACCAAATAATTAGTGCTATTTTTGTCATAAAGCCCAATTCCTCAAGTCTTATCCACAATTGGACACTCATTTTTTCTATGATAGTGAATCTAAGTCTAAGGCAAATGTATCTATCCCGAAGACAAAAGATTGCATGTTCAACTATAAACAAAAATCTCACATGACTTGACCGCTACTATCACAGTTGTAGATTCTCGTAACATTTAAATAAAAAAAAAACATTTCGTACCTTTAGATGTTATGCAAAGGGAATCCATTAAATTGTAATAAGATGAAAAATAGCAAACAAAGAGACCGCGCGCCAGAACGGTGCGGTACGGAAATAAATATAATACGAAAGGGTTCCGTATCGATTCCATATTTATGGAGTCGTTGGAGCGAAATGTGAAATATTGTCAAGCGGGCCGCGTATTGCTGAAGGGTACTGTAATATGTTACTGTATAAAATTCTTCAGAGTAGCTGATGGAATCAGAAGTTCCGTCAAATTATTATGTCTTTGGGAACTAATCGAGGGTTCTACATAAAATATATTTATGTTTGCTTGTAAGAGGACTTTCGAACTTTAGGTTAGTTCTATTATTAAGTATTCCTAATAATCCAGCTGGTCATCGTTAGTATATCATATATAAGCGTGACCAGCAACCTAGCACCTTACACACTGAAACACATTAATTTTAAGACAATTGTTACATAACAGAAATAGATGTAGCGGTTGTACAACGCCGGGTCAACAGTATATATAAGTTCGATCACCTCGTAAATAATAATTCTAAGCTGAAACGTTTAAAATATAAGGTTCGGGAGCGATATTAAATCAGCGTTTTCATATTCCTTATTCAGAACTAGTGGAATAGTTGCGCAAAAGTTATCCTATTATAATATCTATGGAGTCGGGAGCGTAAATATGAAATATTGTCAAGTGGGCCTCTCAGATAAGGGGTTTTCGAATATGCCGCGAAGTTTAGATTTAGTGGGGTTAGTGTTCAGTGAACATGATCGGGCAACCAGTGTCGAGCTTAGAGGGTTTATTCAAAGAGTTTGAAGGAAATATTGGTGTAAAATAGCGGCGTTAGGGGTTCTTATCTTTCTTATACTAATATACCAGTCGTTCTAAAAAATGTTGAGTGGCTGTTGCTAGTTATTGCTAGTTGAAATTTCAAACAGTAGAACTTCAAATATTAAATCACAGATATATTATATTTATATATTATCATAAGTTAATAATACTTAACTACAATTACGTAAAATAACTAATGGAATAATTTTCCAAACACATTTCCCTCAAACAAGATTTATTTCAAAATATATTTCTTGATTCACAGGCAAACCTTTCCATATGGTCATCTTAGACAAACGTACCGAAATACTGTAATTAACTCTGCCTTGATGTTATAGTATTATATTTCTTATCCTAGTATTCTTGAAGTATATTAAAATTTTATATTCATATATTACGTTGCTATTATAATTTCAGTATCACTGAGTCGCAACGAGTCAAACTAAGTGTACAATTTAGACTATTAAAATTAATATGTCCATAAGAAATGCTATCATTTATTAATTTATCGTTCAATAAATCTCTACGGCCCACCGGTAATCAGATCTGTAATATAAAATTCAATTCGGCGAGAATTATTCCCGACAAATGACTTAGCATAAAATATTCAATGATTCCACATAGAAAACGTTCATACGAACCTTCCAATAGAATGCTAATGTTATGTAAGGGTATTGGCTTATTATATTTATAGCGAACAAACCATAACCAATCAATTGTACAGATTTTTCAAGTTATCACATCGTAACCTTAATAGTTACTTTTCAGTTATAACATTGTAAAAAGTATTAAGGGTATTGAAGACGGTCGAAAGTATTCGTTCTATATAATTTACTTAATAATGTTAGAAACTCTCCATTAAAATACTTCAACGTTGAGTTGTCAAAATCGAATAAATCTGGTAGACCTACTTTAATAAAGATAATTTTTAAATATAGCGTTAATGTTAGAATCCTATGAGACAGAAATGACCAACATTTGTATAAATATAAATGTATATATAAATTATAATATTATTTTTCATTAGTTAAGGTTTTAATAGCCAACTTGTGTGTATATAAACCTTAACTATTAAAACAAGAGTAGCGTGCGAAGGTACGCGTGAGCTACAATGGCCTGACTGAGCTGGAACCTGTCATTCGATAACCAAAACGGAACCCTAAAATAATGCGAGAAAGAAATCGCCCAAACGGAATAAGTAACAAGGTCCGCCGCATAGTATTATTTTTATTCCAACTAGCAATTTAATAAGAGAACAATATTTGTGTTTATTTTTATTCCTCCTAATGGAAGGAAAAATAACCATTGTTTGTGGGTATTATTTATAGAATTCATTAAAACAGTTTATAATGCGCTACGGTCCTCTAGATTTGAGAATAACCGCGAATTCGTTTCATAAGAAAATATAAAACCTTTTTATTCCTTATTCAAGGGAATTACAACAAAAATCTTAATGTAGATTTTAGTAATTATGACGGCCCACTTACTAATATAATATACATATCAATCTGAAAGTTTTCCATCTCGTGGTAATTTAAAAAATATGGACTTGGCGTTTGTTTATATTATTAAAGAAAACTTAGTGAAAACCAGCTTTATATCTCTCTAAGGGATTCAAGGATAGACTAAGCTTATAAAATAAAAAAAACTAAGATATTTACAAGGGTGCGGGAATAAGATTCGATGTCTTTCAAGTCTCATGGTCACATGCAAAAATAACAAAAAATATCTATAACCCGAGAAATAACATTTTAAGGTTATATATAAACGTCTGTTCTAGCTGGGAATCAAACTTCAAATCACGACGGCCCCGTATCCTAGTTGGTAGTGACCCTACCTGCGAAGCGACGGGTTCTGGGTTCGATTCCCGGTCGGGGCAGATATTTATGTGACAGATAAATATTAGTTCTCGGGTCATGGGTGTCAGTGACGTGTTATTTATGTTGTCCATGCCGTCACAGGGAATCCTACTGCAAGAAGCACAAAATAAAATTCCTTCACCAACTGACTATAAAAAGAGGTGTAACTATCACTGGAATTAAACTATAAGTACCATCGAAACCCTGGGAATATGAAGTAACAATAAACGAACTAAAACGAATAGGCAAAGTTAAAGTAAAAAGACATCGTGGACCAGACGAATCTATCAAATAAACTGTGTCAAATAAATAAGATAAGGACGGAAGGTTGAGGAAGGTAACGTTAATAAATTCCAGTTGTTCTTCGAGTTCCCGCTACTATTTCGCTGATGTAACTGAATATTAAAAAAGGTAAACGTACGAAAACACATATTAAAGCCGATGAACAAATAATGATCAGATGGTAAACTACCACCGCCCTCCATCTACATCCATAAAACCATAGGCATCACTGCCATACTGATGACAGCCAAACTGAACCTACTTACACTTATCATGTGAAGGGACATCCAAAAATAAACTCAGTTTATTCCAAAAGGAGAATATTAGGAGTTGTGAGATTAAAATTGAACAATACAGTGTACTACCAAAAACACATTAAAGCCGACGAACAAATGATGATCAGATGGTAAACTACCACCTCCCTCCATGTAGATTCGGAAAACCATAGGCATCACTGCCGTCTACTCTACATCTACTTACACAGACATCCAAAAATATCTAGGTTTAATCCAAAAGGAGAATATTAGGAGTTGGGAGAGTAAAATTAAACAATACAGTGTACTACTATTTACGAATGTCATTAGTGTTAAAGCAAGTGGTACGAAGGCCACTGATCTTCACCACGTGGAAACATTCAACACAGCAATCATCATCTGTTGTTCCCGGGAATGCACCGAAAGTAACAGAAATTGGTTTGGTCTAATGGATAGATACGAAAGAATTAAGGTTATAAAGGTACCTTCAATACAAGCTGGATCAGTTACTGCTTTATATTACTTTCTGAAGATTTTACCTGAAACAAAGACGACAGTAAATTAATATGCGTTTTATTAATATTATGCAATAAGATGACCTTGAACTTAAAAAAAAAAAAAAAAATAGATTGTGACAGTTTGTTGTTTAAGTTTTACATTCGGGTAACGCATCTATTAGATCCTATCCAGTCGTTCCCAATATTCTGTCTAAACTTTATCCTGAAGTCAGTGAAGGAAGTATCTAGCAACTGTGAAAAAAAAATACAGTGCACTACATAAGAACTTATCCAGAGATTATGAATAGATAGCTTGTCAAAAATGGCCTTAAGAAGATGTCGCTGACAAAATCGTGTGTACAAAAAAAATAAGATAAGCAAAATAAAACCAGTCACCTGGTTCAGTCTCTTGAAATAATGACGAACAGCCCTGTACGCGTCTCCGGGGAACATCCCTTTTACAAAGTTAACATTCAACTCTCTTCCGCTTGTTTGCACTGCTAGAGGTGAAGCTTAGGGATGCTTCACGGAAAAATGAATTTTTAAATTCGCTCATTCTGTTTGAAAATTCGCTGAGAAATTGTACAGGTCCTATTAATACTACTTAAAAGAGCTTTTAATAACTGAGGCGCTATTAAAAATAATTGCAAAATTCAAATATTAAATACCTAGAATTCAAGTCTTGTTGGTTCAGTAAACATCGTTATGGTTATGAACAGCACCTATTGAGCATAAGGACTGAGGGTATATGACATTTAAGACATTTTATGGTAGTTATCTTCCTCTAATTAAAAAATCACGAATTGAATTTCAAAGTATTAGGACAATCTTTGTGCCATTTCATTGCTTAAGATGTTCATTCAAAAACATCACATGTTATCAGGTTAGAACTTTGACACCATTTAGACCCATTAATTGAAATTTATAAGCCAATCATTTTTCTTTCTTCATTCCTCTTCTTTACTTCTAGCTAAAGTTTTAAAATATAGATCGACCCTCAAGCTATTCATTAGACCATACAACATTAATTAATTTAAAACCACCTGAATAAATCCAATGGAATAATTTAATTTAATTACGTTGGATCTCATCAAAACTAAGGTCATTCCCCGTATGAGGCAAAGGTCACGTCACTTGTCTACGTTCTCAGTAAATAACTCCGAACCCTAGCGTACCCCCGGGGCGCTCCGTCCTTACCCCCGCGCTTATTTATGCTGATATTGTGCAAGCTGGATGCGAGTGAGATAAGAGAATGATGTAAACGTCGTTAATCACATGTAATGTCTTTTACGGTATAATATTGAGGCGCTAAGAGTGCCATCCCTGAGTTACACTTCAACTTTTACTAGCTCGGTTTACCATGCAGAACAATGGATCAGGCGTTAGTGCCAGTTTTATTCATTTAGAGGTTTATTGCACCACCTTACCTAATTCTAGCTTTTAGCTCTAATGTTTTGAAGTTTATAACTACAGTTCTACTATAGAACTGATAATGAAATATCAGATGTGGCCAGAACCACACCACATTCTAGGTGCGACCTCTTTTCATTCAACTAGTATTTCTGCAGCTGCAATATTGAATACAAGCAGAAATATTCAACATATACACTATTATAAACATTGTTGAGGTATCAATGACGAAATAAATTATTTTTTCTTTCCTTCTATCTTTCTACATCAATGATAAAAGTGTCCCTTTCTATTGCTGATATTAATTTGAAGAATTGAATATTATCTTTCTTTGCACTCCCCGCTTTTTTCTTGGCGCTGTCAGTTAGGCCTTTGGTATTACTGATGGTCATGATTGGTGATAACAATACTTACCATCAAGTGGACCATCAGCTCATTTATTGGCTACTTACATAAAAAAATAATTTGGTAAACAAGTTAAACAACGACAATATTCAAATATCAGAATATAATATAAGTTTTAAATAACTAACAACTAAATCTTAGCCGAAACTACTTCTACGCTCGACCAACCTTTTGTTCAGCCCGAATACCCCAAGAACGCTCTCCATACGCAATATCTACCTCGAAGCAACGTTAGCAAAACAATACTCGAAACCGAATATAACGCAGGGTCTATTGAGTAATATATTGATTTACGATGTCCGATACGCCGGATGCAAATTCCCGACTAAATTGAATAGGAATTGTGAAACAATAATTGGCGCTTGCCGTCAAATCTGCTTAGATCGTTTGGTGCACTATAATCCTATTACAGTTCGCCGGTTTAGCCGCTGTGTGCGCAGGCAGCGCTCTCCGCCCATTATACTTTGAATAGCTACGAAATGCCTTTGGTCAAAATTTAATTATTGTACGTGGGGCGTGCTTTGTACTCCTTGTTAGGATAGTTGTAATTATTTTTAGGGGCTGTATCCCAAATCAAAATTAAACGGAACCCTTATTGGATGATGCTGTCGACGCATTTATCTACATCTATATCCATGTACATATTATAAAAGGTAAATAAACATGTTTTGATTTATAAATGGACCTTGTTTCAAAATAAAAAACATTCAATTAAAGATCGGTAAAATCTATATGTGCAATTACCCGAACTCAATATAAAGTGATTATGTTAAAATTTATAGTTTAAATGATATGAGGAACCCAAATATTTGTACATTAATATTCATAGTATGCGATATATTTACGATAATGAACGAGAATTGACTAATTGGAAGTAAACGGATGGCGCTACGGAGTACGAACCAAATAGCTACGAAGTGCTACGTAAATAAACAATTATTTACCAGAATGCTACGAGCGCAATGGATTGCTACGAAGCGATCGTTTATAGTAATCAGTTGTAATGGGAACTTCAATGGCACTTAAGCCGATTTGATCTGTAAATCTTCATTTGGTATCTCAGACGTTTAGCTTTTACTTTTAATCACTCTGATTGAAATTCTCCCGAATTAATTTAAATCTTTTTATTTGCAATTAATCTAATGTTATCTTTTGAATGGGCCTTTTCTAGTTGGCTTTATTTAAACAAGTAGTTATATGAATCCCGTAAATATCCATTGACTGTCTAAAGGAGTTCATGTTTCATGTCGTGTTTTAACAACCACGCAGTCATTTTATTACTTTATCAAAATTATCAATCAGTCGCTATAATTATATAGTTAGCCTATTGCATATTGCCACTGTAATTACTACGATCCAATTAGTCAGCAATGAGTCTTAAAAGCTTACTTTAAGCTTACTAAAAAGAACAAGATAAATTCGAGAATGTAAAACGGTATTCACTCCGTGTCAGTATCGAACAAAAATGTATCTTGCCGGAGCGGATCACGTCACGACATCAAATCCCGGCGCTTCACGGGCAATTTTCGCGGCTAAAACAATTAATCATATAGAGAAATGAAGGGGGTTGACGGATGATTAATTCGGACGAACAGATTCCTCGAGGCAGGTGCGAGGGTGGCAATAAACAAACAAAAGTGTTATCCGCAGAGTGGATGGTATATAACATTATACATAGGGAAGGAAAGTTCTACTGCTATACAGTGGCGTAATAATCCTGTAAGCATCTCTAATTTTCCAAAGTTATGTATGTATTACAAGTTAATTATCTCTTGCTTCGGTGAAGGAAACATCGTGACTAAACCTGAGAGTTCTGAAAGGTATGTAAAGTCTGCCGATGCGCACTTAGCTAGCATGGTTGACTTAGCGTACCCCTATCACGTTGTTAGAGAAGATCCGAGCACAATTATGGGTTGGGATGATGATGATGATGATAGTGGCGACAATAAAGCTTATAATAACATTAATAACTACTACAGATTTCACTATTAAGCGTCTCCTTGTATCGTATCTGATTAGGAGAATCTAGACGTAAGCAACTGGTGTGAGTTAATATACCATTCTCAATATTCATTCTATCCATTATCTTTATTATCGATTCCCTAACAAGTATCAAAACGCGATAGTAATTGTTATTATTATTACCTACGAACTTATCCACTGAATATGGATAGATGGATTTTTAAAATGATTGTTTAATGTCCATCTTAAACTGCCGCCAGAGAA
>DWPA01004908.1:0-12359 GCA_018251375.1 Calpodes ethlius | reverse complement strand
AAATATACTTCAGGTCTTAACAGTAAGTCAATTTTACCTGAAATAGAAACAAGGAATACATTTTTTCACCACGGCCAATTACAAGTTTTGTACTCGTGGCTACCGAAATAATGTTGCCGAAAGATCGGCCGGCATAAAGTTTGTGATAAGGTTAAACTAAGATTGAAAAAACTCATCAGCAAGTATTCGCTAGAGCTTAGTCGTAGACTGTTACGCATAGGGATAATTAAAGAAACTTTGTGTAACACATGTGTTACATTGTTATTCAAAGGAAATGTTGAAAGTTCAACATTATTTTTAGGAGCGTAAATTACAATTTACAGATTATAATATTTTAAGTATATATTAGCTTTCATTATGAAAAGCAAACAGTAAGATGACAATCAAATTCTACAATTTAAAAGGTGCGAATGATGTCTTAATTTTGTTTTTAATCATATAAATTAAATTAAAGATCATAAACAATAAATTAGTATTACGAAAAAATTATGTCACATAGTGTGTATCAGTGTATACTCCCTCATGGTACACTCATATTTAGCCAATGGAAATGTACTAATTAATATGAATAACAAATATACGTAATGCACATGCAAATGTACCGTGCATAACTAACAGTACATGGACATTATATCGAAAACGTTAACTCTTGATGTATTGCCACAATATTATCGCTTAATTTTATCTATTTAATTCGACACGCTATGCCACTCGGCTTGTGAGTTTTGGCCGACTGATTAAATACCCTTTAATTAAAGCGGTAAGATAAAGAATTTATCTCGTCGAATAAATCTCAGTTTAAGTTAAGATCCAGTTAGTTCGTTTCCTTTTTGCCATTCCCGTCGCAATTCAATATTGAATTCGGTTATAAAGTACACACACACACACACACACACGTTTCATCAAAGCACCCAAGTGTCTTATGTTACAAACACATATAACAGTTCAATTATGAGGTAAAGTTGTCCAACAAATAGAATATAAAGTGCTAAGTCTATATGCCACTTAAGCGATTGGGAATTAAAAAACTTTGAACATATTAGAGATTGAAGAAATACCTACGTTTTCTCACAATGATTTTCCACGCTGAAACAAGCGAGAATTAATTTCAAACATAACGAGCATATTTTTTCAGTTGGAAGTGTTTGTGAGCGGATCGCGAAAGACCATATTTCAAATCTGAATACTTAAACTTCTGTAACAGCGAGACTTCCTACTTTTCTGTGCCTAACCTAAAAAGTTGAAAAAGTTCGCTTGCGGCACAAAAGTACTTAACGTTAAGTAGATCCATGCTCATTTAAGAAACCTATCAACATTATATTTACGCATTCTGCCATCAGTGCGATAACTTCTCTTGTGCTACCGACACAGTTTTCGAGTGTTCCACTTTTGAAACACTTATACGTCAAAAAGCTTTCGTATTTTTGCACGTAAAAACCCCATTACGGCTAGTAGGTCCTTAGGCGTTCAAGGATCGCATGCGTTGTTGCACGCTGCCTTGAAAGCCTATACCACCGGCACAGTTTCGAAACAAAAGACGTCATTATAATTGAACGTTGCTACGATGCAGGCGCACGTCCTTACTAACAATACGACACACGACGTGAGTTATATATCAGCCGTATAATAGTAGACGCAATGAAATCTGAATTTTTACGGTCGGGATAAAATTAGAGAATATTTTATCGTATAGTGCGGCCAACGAAACGAGATAAATTAATAAAATTGCAATGAGCACAAATATCAAAATTAGATTCAAGTTGATATTTTAATAAAAAAATATATTGCATATAATTTCCATCGATAGAATAAATTATCGTGTAATATCCGTTTGAGATCGAAAAATTCGAAATGCGTCCCCGTTGAAATTTTAAATGCACTGAACTAAAAATAACTGGTGTATCACAACATGGGAGCAGCAAACCATCAACTGTCCGACATTACAAACGCACGTCGCTAGTTAAATGCTACAAAGTAGGCTGATGCCGATGCGTAGGGGCTCCGGGGTACCCTGACACGACATCAGCATTAGAATGCTGTGAGCCTTGTGAGCGGTTGTTATGTAAAGTACAATGGGAATGGTATGCGCACACGAATACTTGGATTTATTTAGTTTATTGTGTTACAGACGGGATAACTTAGCCTTATGCCAATTGTAAACTTTCTTCCGAGTCAATCGTTGATTGAGCTTAATTTACTTTCGCCCACAATATTAACGTTTTGACTATTATTATTTAAACAAGTGTTCTCTCAGTGATCAAAATTCGACAATAAATATAATTGTAAGGAAAAGATATGTAAATTTGAATGTACCGAACATTTTTTCCTTATACTCAAATACTTCGTTAACTATAAAACATATATAATATTATTGTTTAATTCCAGTTCCTACTCAGAAGCATAATATCATTTATGGTTGATTAACGCAATGCTACGATCGTTAGCTTATAAATCCAGTTTAGGTTTTCAAATTCAAACGTTTGCTCCAATTCGATATTTAATCCGTTCAGATTGTCATACGCGTGTATTTGTAGGTACAGGACCTTGTTATCACGCAAACAGAACCGACGAACATTTGTGCGATTGTGTGCTAATCTCCTTGTTCCGTCCATACCTTATGTGTACATACGGTCTGGATAAAAGGTTTTTGATGGAGCCTTGTTATCGCTACACCGGGTTACATTGTGAACTTACGTTTGTACTGGGCTTACCTAAATAAATATGGTGTTTATTTTTACTTATATATTTTCTTATTTTGATTTGTGTTTAGTTAGTTAAGCATGTAAGGACTAATTGCGTAGCACAAGTCTAATTTTAAACTGAAAAGTTTTACGTCACAAAGCTCTAGTATTTGACACATGATGAAGGGGGTGCAGGCTAACCTAGATATCAACATTTAGGCTAAAAGGTAACTTAACTATCTTGCTGAACAACGGTGTTAGGGACCTCAGAATCGTTTTTTGTCTTGTAGCATAATCACGTAGGTGCATGTTGGTTTGATGATTAACTGATGTGAAACGTAATGGTTACATAGATTTTAATACGAAATATTTGGCTCTGAGGTTGGCGATGTTACTGTGTATTTCTTGAGAAGATTGATTCTAAAGTTTCGCCTGCCTGACGAAAGAACAGGTTCCTACTAAATTCACTGTCAGTCTTTTTACATGCTTCGGTTGCAGTTTGTCTGGCTGTTATGTATAAGTATAATAACCAGTTCTTTGATAGATAATGCTTCAATATTTTTGCAATTTGCAATTAAGAAATAATACAAGGAGAAAGCCTTTTTATTCCCTCGATAGCTTTAACTTAATAAGAGGTATGATTTCTGAATACTTAAAACAAAAGGAACGTCGAAAGTTTATCGTTAATTTTGTTTTTCATCCAAGATGGCGCGCCGATCCATTCGCCCGTGGCTCTTATAGTTTCGTAGCGGTGGGCTCTTCGGGAACCGACTATGACCTGCTGGCAGCGCCCGTGCCTGATGAATCTGGGGAGAGCAGACTTTTCTTCGCTGGTAAGTTTTAATATAAGTCTATATATATTCGGTTTTTAATAAAAAAAAACAGGAATATGTATGTTGACCATAAATAAAAACAAACACAAAAAATACAAGTCTATATGGAATGCCAATAGTTTTGCAATTAATTTAAAAACATTGGTGCGAAAAATATATTCCACAAGTATGTGCGTATCTTCGGAAAGTGTGTGTAAAAAATAATTTGCAATAACACGCAATCCCATTGGTTTCCGGCTATCCTTTCCGTAACATTAATATGAATGTCTTATAACCAGCTTGTGCCCGATAACTGTTCCACGGGCGAGTATTAATTTTATGGAGGATAGAATAACGAATGAAGAACTTCCGTAATCGATATCTACGGCATGATATATTCGTAGAGTGGTCCTGTTTATACCTATACAGATCATTACGAATATTTACATTTAGTTTCTACGTCTATTTTATTATATTATCTTGTATGTAGTTAAAGATTGATCTATTTGTTGTGAAAAACCACACGAAGATTATTTTTTTACATAAATTATCTTCATTCGACCATGGCTACAATACCATCCCAGATGCGTTGTCTTCACATAAGCTTGATGTATAGATTTTATATCGCTGCACAAATTTTGAATATCAGAAAGACGCTGTACCAATATTGGTACCAACCAAATAGAATATATACCACAGGTATTTTTATGTATGTATTCTTGTTACTAGGCGAGCATACAATGCGCAACTATCCGGCTACCGTGCACGGCGCGTTCCTGTCCGGGTTACGTGAGGCTGGACGTCTGGCTGACTTGTTGGTGCCACAGACGCCGATCACCAACGCCAGCGTCGCAGCCGTAACAGCCGCAGCCGCAGCCGCCGCAGCCGCAGCCGCAGCGACGTAACCACTACTATGTATTATAATTGTAGTGGTCATTATAACTGTAGCAGCTACTGTAAAGAAAGATATGATTGTCTACGGACCACAATTCAACGAGCTCATTTTTCTTTACGTTTACTCTAATTTTCTTTATGTGTATGTAGTATTACTCCTCTGTAGTATATAACTCTTTTATGTTTGATTGTGTAGTATTCTTCAATCTTTTTCTTGTAAGTTTTAAGTTCTACAGTTCTCGTTTGTAACTTGACTAATTATTTTGATTCTTCTACTAATGATGAATTGGACGGGAATATGAATTTATGCGATTTTCTTTGAAAAACTGAACGTCTAGCATTCGACATACGACCATGAATGCATCACGAAAAGTATAAATATATTTAAATTCAGTAGTCAATTTTAAATAGTTACTTATTATAAATATCTGGCCCAAAAAAGTAGTAAAAGATGGAGTTTGACTTGTAATACACTGATTTAATCACAGTATACCATAAATAATGCCAAGGATCGGACCAGAGACAATATATCCTCTATGACATTCCTAACTAGTTGGAACAATTTTTAAATTCCTCAATTATTTTTACACGACAATTTTTAATCGTAGTGTGCCTTAAATTCTAATAATAGGTTATCCGGAAAGTTTGTGCCGATTTTGAAAACAAATGACATACACTTTACATATTCTAAAAGACATAGCTTCTGCTATATTTTGAAAAAACTTTGGTTAAGATTCGTTAATTTTGTCAATATTTGAATGTTTAAATTGTCGCGTTTTAATTGTCCTAACATATTTGCACAAAGTTTCTGGACAACCCAATAATATTAAAGATTTTGTCAAAATAATTCACAACGAATTTAAAAACAATAGTACATATATTATGCAGTTAGATAATTGGTAAGTCTCATATGATTTTTACTTTTATGACCCATTGAAGTGATTTTGTTTTGTAATTGGAATTTGAAATGAACTGAATTAGTAATAAGAGTGTTTGAATTTGTACCAATCGGTTTATAACTACCGTTAAAATTTTAGTTAATTTAATTTGTATGTGAAAGTAAGTAATAAATAAATGATTTTAAAAATTTTACAGCGTATTATTGACCATCTATAAATGCCACTAAATACACTTTTTTGTCAAATATTCGAGTTCAAAATCATTTAATTAGGTAAAATAAGTAAATTAAACTCACTCATAGCTCTAAACTATGATTTCCCGGGTCGTGGGTGCCATGGACACCTCACTAAGAGGGGAACAAACGCCCAGACCTAGAATAGGAATTCCAACTTATATTTCAAATTCCTCGCTGTGATCGAACCTAAGACCTTCTGAATAACGATCCGGTATAATATCCACCGCATCACACAGGTCAGTCCTTAAAGATTATCATTTAAGAAATGCATAATTCTATTATTTTGCTACAGAGTAATGCAGATGAAAATATTACTGGCATAATAGTTACCGTTAGATGCAAAGCTGCTATGAAATTCAGCTACTGTAACATTTGGCGGAGAAATGGATAGGTCGCATATTTCACCCGATTTAATTTATGGGTCAAACGAACAGCCAGTTTCAAAATGACCGCACATGAAAATTTTCATGAATGGAAAATTTTGAATATCTGAGAGAAATTTTACAAATTCAAAATCGTTTCAGTATTTTTTAAATACATTTATGATGATAATTTTTGCTTCTTCCATTTAGGTAAGGTGTTATATCATTGAGGAGATGTAACGGTGAATAGGTATTTTCCATAGGAAGGTAGGTTCAAATCAGGCCTGAAAAGCTTTTATGCATTGATGAAACTTTTATATTTTGATGTGATAATAGTTACTACCCAAAACTAAATTAGGCTGCTTTCCCTCCAGGAATGTCTGAGGTAGAAGGATATTTGTGCATCAAATCTACTATAAAGTTACTTGATTCAATTCAACAAACATCCGTGTCTTGTTTAACTCGGGAATTTCAGGGGAAAAACCATGTTTTATTAAAACAAACGCACAATAGAAAATCATAAATTAAAACCCTTATTTTTAAAGAAAACAATTTGATTGGAAGTAGACAATGAAGTTTTTTTAACTAACCTGCCCAGTTCAATATAACAAAGCGATCTCGGAAACACTGGGGTACAATCTGTCTACACACAAAATTTACCGAATGCCTCCGTCCCATAAATAAAAGCGTACCTTGTAACAAAACTAGACTAGGTAGTTCCGCCTTGTTCGATTCGAAACATGTTCGATTAATTGGACTATTCGTTGTAATACAAACAGACAACACCTGCCTCATTATAAAGCACCTGTAGTTTTATTGAAGGCGAGAAACAGCATTTAGTAGTCTAGACATATCTGTTTGTCTCACTCGAACACTATGAGATGATTGGAGATAGATGGTCAATAAGAAAGTTTTGTTAACTGTCTATAAAATAGGATAGAATGAGCAAGAAACAATGTTATTGGAAAGATAATTCTTCTATTTTATTGTGATCTGAAGTGAAATGTAGTATATAATGTTTATGGTTTAAACTGTATTTATATGGGATTTATATAGAGAAGTCGATATTCAACACTCGAGTAAAACTAGCGGCAATAAACGACCGTATAAATAGACAATCGACTAGACCACAAGCGTCTTAACATCGCATTTGCTAAAGCAGATTAAGTTTTTGGCGGATGACTAAAATTATCCACCGCCTAATGGTCAACAGTCCTCATGGACATATCAACAACAAAGATATCACCAATGTGAACCAAAAACGAACAGAAAATAAAATACTATTAATATGCATATATTAATATTATTCAACTTTATTTAGAGCAATCATATCTCTAAAGTAATAGTTATACCTGTAGTCTGTAGATTTGCACACCTATAAAGTGACAACTTGGTAGTCTTTTAGCTTCCTAACTCCTAGCTCCGTCGACAGCACAGACATGAATTATTTTAACTGTGAAATGTTTTAACGAGTTGCGGTTGCAGCGCCTGGGAGTTAGTTAATGAACGGATTTATTACCGCTTCCTTATTCGTGTCGATGTGTGCGTCATGTAACGGATGTGCAAGGGTGGAACTGGTCACTCATCAGGTGATCAGTATTCACCAGTATTTTCGTTTGCTTATTTTTCGTACTTTTATCAGTTCTGAGGCCTATAAAACAGACTATTTTGTTTCTATTATTTATCTACTTATAATCACAGAATGAGTTGTATTTACAGTAGACACTATAATGTTCTAACTATTGTGACAGTTGTTGGGAAATTAACTTGAGGTTTATTGATAGATAGAATATTAAAAACAACCGAAGACTATATAGGTAAGATGTAGGGGTATGAAGCTACGAGGATGTAGAATTGTAATTCTATATAGAATTTGTTACAGAGCGTGTGCGATCAATATAAGTTATAAACTTGTCTTTTCTACCTTTGTTAACAAAAAAACACAGGTCAAGTCTAATACAAAGAGTGTTGAAAATTGCACTTATATGAAAACTTAGCTGTTTATTTTAGATCTGACTTTTTAACATATTTATAAAGAAAAAAATTTAAGCCTTTTATACTTATAGTATTATTTTGTTTACAAAATTTCTAGGTATCAGATGTCGTAAGTGCTGAAACACAAGAGTATCTAAATAAATTTTATTTATGTGGTTGAATTATAACCTATTTCCCACCTGCCTGAATTACCTACGTACCAGTAGTACCACCGTTTATACTCATGTGGTATCACCTTCATGTAGTATTTAGTACAAAACACACTGTACAAATCTTTTGAACATAAATTTGTTTGTTTAAAAAAAGACAATGTAGACGTATTAACTCTACAAAAACATTAAAAGAACACAACAACGTGTTCATTTGTGTCGGTTTGCGTACGAGCGGGGAGTGGCTGACGAATTTATGTTGCTTTTTAATTGCATTTTTAATTATTTCTCAACTACGCTACCGACAAATTGAAAACGGTCTCGTAACATTGATGTTATCTTAAAACCTATTACAGAAAGCGAAGTTTAACTATCTATTTGTGATAAATTTGCCAGGTAACTATTTGACACCGACGGTTATTAAAACAGTGAAGTTCGTAGGAAAAGCTATTAAAATGTATCCAATTAATTTATATTTTAATGGAATAAAGTCCATAAGCTCCGCCTTGTATTAGTCAATAAAAAGTAATTAAAGTGCTTTCGATGTACGCCTCCGGATAATGGTGACAATTTAATAGCAATAGCCTTACAGACTTACAGCTTAACTTTGCTTTACGACTTACTGAAACATAAAATTTATAAAAAAAATCTCGAAATCAGGCGGCAATCGGGCTTCGAATTTGCCCAATATACTCGTTACTCATTCGATTTATCACGTATATGTGTAACGGGTTAAATATTTCTAGAATTAAGTCTTATATACCAAACTAATTTATATTAGCAATAGAGGACACGCTTAATACAAAGTAGCAGGACCTCATTCGATAAATTCAAAATTAACATTTAAATCTAACTTGTAGCATAATGTCTTCATATTCCTAGTGGAACCAATTATTGGTGATATACGGTAAAGTATGTTTTTTATTATTTCTGCTATTTATTCCCACCTAAATATGTAAATGAAGCACCTAATAGCTGGCAGTAGAAGGCTTTAAATATTCCGACATCTTAATTCTGAATTAATTGCGTTAGGACGTACCAATAAATCTTCTGTCGTTATAATAAGACTCTAGTTTGCTTAGACTACGATTCGTTGATGTTTAGCACAGGATCTAAATTAAGCTGGTGTTTAAATTTAATCCCTGTGTCAAGTAGCGTTAGAGTTGAATATCTAACGTACGTGGTTCAAGTTACGACGTCCTTTTATCTTTTGATTACTTAGATTTTACTAGCTCACGCCCATTGATTAACACGAGAGATAAAGCTTGGCTTAATGAAGTATTTTTATACGTAACAATTTTTTTACAGTGTTAACTGACCGTGAGCACGGGAACAGAATTGGAATGGAGTTTTCAATAACAATTTACATGTGGGCTGTTGGTTTGTTTTGATATAACTTTTTTATGAAAAAATTGGATGATGAAAAATATAAATGTTAAAGTATAGAACAAAGCCTAGTGCGTTAAATATATTGAGGCATTTTTTATTGGATAAGGAATGCTACTGGGTTTTGTAGTGCCACCGGCCTTTGCCATGGCGAACTGTTTCAAAACTTGAATAGGACTAAGATGGAATTGTAGTGAGTTGGCAAGTCCTGTTGCGTTAATGTGTTAATTTTAAGATACTACAACTTAATTGTGTTTCCCGCCAATCAGTTTGTCAATTAGCGTGTGACTTATCGCGTTCTACTATGGTCTACTTAGAATAACAATGTTTAGAACCGCAATATTCGTCTCAATAGGACTTTAAAGGCTACCTTTCTAAGATGAAAATGTTATCATAATTGTATGGTAAAATAATATTAACGCCATTTTCTTTATAATCACTACTTACGTTATTACTTTCCAGTATCAAAAAAATGTATACGTTTGGTCAAGATATTTGTGTTATACCTACAGTTTTTATGCCTTACTTAGGCTAGCATGATATTATGAAACTGAACTAGGCGTTATAAGTATATGGTTGCTTACGTCTGTGTCATTTTTAGTACGCTAATTATCGCATTAGGATTCAGATGTGGCAGTGATATTTTTTTTTTTTTTTTATGTAACTACTTTGTTGCTAAACTAGTAAACGAACCTCCTGATAGTAAGTGGACACTGTTAGCCATGCACTTTAATTACTCTGAACGCCTGTTAAAACATTTCCCAGCAATGTTGCTTGAAATGTCTATAAAGAAAGAGTTTACTCCACGTACGTCACTGTTCTAACTATCACTCGTTACAATTAACCCGCTGCGTTAGAAAAATGGCCGCGTACCGAGTTGGACAAACGAGACGATTAATATCGGGTGTTCCGTTTTCTATAAAGTTCCCACTTCCCACTTTGTTCTGAACCGGCCCTTTTAATAATTATGCATCAAGATAACCTTTTTGTTTGCTTAGGAATTGTCCGCCTAATTACAGGGTCCTAAGTTTTGATAGGGTTCGAGAGCACAGCTTTGAGACGTCTGCAAATTATTGTTAATGAATGTAACATAGTAAGAATGTGTGATTGTTCATAAATAAACTACTGAAGTACGTATTGATAATATAAATTATTCAATATAGTAATATCTGAAGAGAAGAATCTGTATTCTTAACAGCTATCACTTAAGTATAGTGCGCGCGCATGACTGATTTTTTGGTTTTCTCTATGGAGAAATGCAGAAGGCACTCAAATAAAATAAACTTATTACAAATATGAATTATCACGAAAAAATCCTAAGTAAGAACTTACGTTATGTCCTGAAGACAATAATAAATATATGAAATCGTTAAAAATAATGCTTTATTTTTATGATTTCCTTTTAATTCCTTTTTTAATATAACTAGCTCTCATTTGATTGATAGATCCATTCATTGAACGAATAGATACAACAAAGTGAACTTCTGAGAAAGCATGAGATTTGGAACTCAGATGAAGGCTATTTTTGACTAATTATAATCTAAATTTCGGTAGACGATATGTCAAACGCGATGACCATTTTGCAATAGAGTAATTCCAGACTAAAAAAAATAACTAAGTCATCTTACGTAATTTTATCGAACTATATTGTATTATCATAGCTACTTAATGTTTATGTTCCACTATAGATGGCAGTATACTTAATGAGTGATGAAGAACGAACAAAATTATGCGTAGGCGTTCTTTGAAAGTAAATTTTTTATATGTTTGAAAAAATATTAACTAAAGTTTAAGTCGATTTAAGTTTTAATAAAGTCGCAGTTACGATGTGTTTTTATTTACATGAAATGAATTATACATGTATATGTAAAAAGATATGTTACGCCCTCTTACGCAATACTTATGAACTAAAAGATACTTTAGTGAGCGATTGTTTACTTAATAATAAATTCTAACGATAGATGGCGCTGTATTAATATGCGGCAGTGTCTGCGTACGCGTTGATACTTCTCGGTTTTCAAATAAAATCTTTATTATTTTACTTACCTATATAGAATTTATATATAAAATTAAATTTTCCTTATATAGAATATCAACTGTGAAATGTCAGGTTTGTAATTTTGCAAGTTTTGTATGCAATGTTTGGGACTAAATAATAAGCCGATTCATTTATCGTTTTTTCATTATATTGTTAACATAATAATAATAATATGTAATACTAGTGGTGACATTTATATTTTAAATAAGCTGTGTCCGCTACTTTGTCGACGTGGAATTTAACAAAAATTGTTTTACTTTATTTGGTTTTAGTGGCCTAAGTCCTTATTACATCAGCTTCCTTCCAATAAAAATCCCGAAAAATCGGTACAGCTATTTCAGATATAAGCCAAAACAAACAGACAGACAGACAAATAATTGTAAAATATGTAATTTTAATGTATGCACCGTATGTATATTCATATGCATCTAGTAAACAGCGATTATTTGAATATTTCAAACAGACACTCCAATTTTATTTATATGTATAGATTATTCGGTGCGGCTATGGTGAAAAGAAAAAAACGAACATGCAGACAACATTTAGGTAAGTAAAACAGTTTAAGGCCAAACGCTACCTACACCGTGTTCCAAATATTGTTAAAAATCTCACAAAATGAAAGGTTTATCAGTAATGCCTTGGTCTTGTCTTACCGAGGAGAGCGGATAGGTTACAGTTTCCTACCCTCTCGGTTCGCCAAGATCAAGGCATAACCAAGGCATATTGATGCCCTTAAAGTTTTTATTTGTTATTCGTTTGCTCCTACCATTACTAGGCCAGAATTTGGAAAAGTTGTCTTTGTATTTAGATATTATTAGCTAATGTTATCTTAAAATATTTTTCAAGTGCCGTAGATACGTTTAACAACCTACAAAGGCACTAAAAACTTTAAGGGCATGAATATGCC
>DWPA01004907.1:0-12359 GCA_018251375.1 Calpodes ethlius | reverse complement strand
AATAATATTCAATAATAATATCTCAAAAGTTAGTATTAGTAAAGATGAGTTTCAACCATTTTGACTAACATTGAAAATAAATACGTATATTGAAGACAGCAATCATTCTTTATGTGTGTCAAAGTTCTTTTAATTTCAACGTGTTATGCCAATCGACACAACAGAAGTCAACATTGTCTTCTTGAGTTTGCAGTCACAAGAGCTTTTTGTGTACGTTTGAAGCGTGTGGATACGAGCCAGCGTTCACGTATAAACAGCAACCCAAATCGCTCCTCAGGAGTAAGTTGTAACTCTATAATTTTATGTCTGTGTATGTGTTTTGCAAACTAAACAACTGAACAGCTGGCGGGAGCAATAAAAATGAGGTTTTATCCCAGGGATGTAAGAAAACAATACTTTAACTTTACGATACATTCTTTTGGTATTGTGAAACAATGTAAGGATTTCACTGCACTATTTTCAATACAAGGTAGTGTTTATAAATTTAATTTGTCAAGTAATAAAAATAATCTTATTATTATATTAAGTACTATGACCGTTATTTACTATAATATAAAGTTTAAATAAAAACTTCGCATATTTTCATTTTTATAGAGAAAATAAATCAAAGCTTCACGCTTCTTCATTCAAACGTAAGCAATACTTACGAATACAACTCTACATTAAAAACAATGGATAATGGTTATGTCTTAATAGACTCCTATCTATAAACTATGTGCAGATAATAAGATACCTGCAATAGACGTCGGAACGCGTATCGATATAAATCTCGATAAAAAATTAAAGGTTGAACAAACTTTCGGTGGGACACGGGGCGAATAGAAAATGTGGGAACGAGGCTCCGAGCATTGTTGTTAAGCATTCATATGCCACTCCACTCACCCATTGCCGGGACATCCGCCGCTACTTCCGCTGCCAAAGATGGTGGATCTTTGAACGACTAGTTCGTTGACAGCGATCGCCGATGTCCCCGATATCGAACCATAACAACGGCACCACAATAAACTTCGAATTACCAATGAGCGAGATATATTAAGTACAATAGCGCGCGGAAAACCATTCGCAAGACCATCGGCATTATTAATTTCCACTGGCGAACACAGCCGTTGTGGCCGGTGAGCGCCGTAAACTTGCGTACAGCGCGTCTTCGATAGCTATTTTTGATGCAAAAGCGCGTTGGGAGTTGAGACGCCAATGTCTAGAGCATGCATGGAATATGCAATGTCAGCCTTGATGTTTATATTGAGTGAACAATTCTCCGTGGCTTCTCGATTTTTGTGTGTCTTCCTATGTTTATTATATATACCACGTGCTCTATTAGTAAGTACAGTGCCGAATTGATAAGTGATGAAACTTCATTGAAAATTATCATATTTTATCCCTTCCGTATGTAGATGATGGTAGATTTTAACCGTCTCCATTTTATATTCTTATCACGTTCCCTTCAGATTGTCTAATAAAGACGTGAACACTTGGACCACACAGTAAGCTTTGGTTAATCCAGATATAAGAGTACACAATTGAAATAATTAAAATTTATTACTTTACAGCTTCGTGAAAAATTATTTACTGGTATATTTTTTTTCCGACAGGACATTATTCAAAGAAAAGTCTCGTTAATTAGCGTCATATTTTCTCCTTTTTGGTTGAGTTGCCCTTAATACAAATCTTGGTAAGAATTATGTTGAACCACCAAAGGACTCGAAATGACGAAACATTTTTCTTTTCTAAAAAAAGAACGCTTTTCATTGAATTATGTGTTTTTGAATGCTTTTCGTGTATTATGCTGAATACATTCAGCTTCTCCATAATAAGGTATGTGACTGACATAGTGGTTACAAAGACATTGAATAGACATATGACCTTCTTGGTTAATTATTACTGTCGTTATAGTCATTATTCGATTTTTAAACAACTTTGAATTTTACTTTGAAAATGGTCGGTGTTAATTAATGGGCGTTTATAAGAGTATATGGACTTCAGTGAACACTTGACCTCATTAAAAATAGTCATCTAATATGTGAAGTATGATATGAAGCATCAAGTAAGATCATAGCTTTCCACACAATTTCCCAAGACTGACTTCTATTGTAAATATTTAAGGTTTTTACAAAATATTTAAAGAAATAAGATATTGGTGCTGAATGATGAAAAACTTAAATGTTTATTGGTTTCCGCAATAAAAGACCTGAGATATAACTTATTGACAAACACAATACTAGTAGGAACTCATATTACTATATTTACTTATCTGAAACAAGTAGGTATTAATTTTTATTCGATATGCGTAGTAATCGTTCATGCTTTTTGCTCCTCGGTTTCAATGCTCGTTAATACATTCTACACAAGTAACCTTCATAGTGATTACGAAGCAATAACATTACTGAGCTTATGTGCGCATTTGAAATAATTTTATCAGAAGCAGCCTAATGAAATTGCGTTTTCAATTGGTTTCAAATTATTAAATTGTGTTTTCAAACCAGGTTAGGTTAGATCTATATATCGCTTACCCGAAAAGGTACAATCACCTCAAATTTTTCTGCTGCGTAATATTTGCCTTATAGCAATTGTCCTCCGATCTAAAAGTGCTCTAGATTGTCGGATACTCTTATAGATGAGGCGATCATCTATCTCCAAGGGTAATAACGCATCTGTCCAAGCAAGCTTCTTACCTATCCTTATCTTATAAAAAAGGAATATTGTATTTATTTAAAGTATATTAATTTTCCAGTTACATGTATATGTATCTATAATTTACACATCACTACCTTACTGAAATAATATTGTGCCTATTAATTTGCATTGAAGTCAAATGTTGAAACAGAAAACAATAAACAGTTTATTTAATAGAACTTGTGCCATTTTCTATATTGAATATAAATATGAATAGATACGTTAATGGAAAACCTTTGTAAAAACCCTTTAAGAATAATGTACGCACTTAGAGTCTGGGATTAGGTATCTATAGATGAAAGTTAATACGGTAAAGGACAAAAAGTTAAATTTTATATATATAGGTAGCTATAACCATTACATGTTGTGTAAATATATTAAAGAAATTTAATATTTTAACATGTCAATGAGTAGCCTAACTTGCCTTAAACGGGCCCTGTGAAAATTATTTGATAGGCCCCCGTTCTAACGGGGTAGTAAAATGTTGAGATATTTTATGATTTTTTTTTATTCACGCTGGAGTCCCTGTAGTCCGTGAGCCCGTATCATATGTACGACTAATATAGGCGGCTACGCTCCTAATGTCAATATAACAACCTTTTGACATATTTAGAGTGCACAGCGGCTCTCTCGTAATTATTATATTATAACTTGATTCTTTTATTTCGGAGTTTTAAAGGATAATAAGTAATTCACTTAATTTCCAGATTGTAGTAGGTATTTTCATTTTCTTGCGTTTAGCATCAAACGTCACATGCCAAAAATGTATATATAGTAATAAATGTGATTCTTACACAAGTGTATGATAGTAAAATCTAGTCTGATTATAGAGCGTAGTAGTAATCTATTCGTGTACCTAATCTTCCAAACATATATACCGACCAATCCCGTCACAGAAGAAGCTCCCAAAGCTGCTTGATGGTAGGTCTGTATGTGAGAATAACGTATTATAAATACTACATTATTTATGCGTTCATTATTACTGATATCATTACTTCTCCAAGTCGACCTGGACAAGCAGCTCGCCTGGCTATCACACTCCTGCTCGAATCATTCGCCAAATAAGCCGTCATCAGCTGGGGACTTAAGAGCATCTTGTGGTACCTACTTTTTTCTTCTGTTGTCCTTCTTTACTGACGTCGTATGCAAGGCATTAAGACCACATACCATGAGGCGGTTCGCATGCTCGTTTAAGAACTAAGTATTTACATAAAAATATATACGTAGATAGTAATCTGTACCTAAATGTTCAGTAAGTACTAGATCTGGTTAATACAAGAAGTTTATTCTGAGTGCAAATAGATCTGAAATATGGTGAGAAAATAAATTTTCACTTAACTTTTTTGAGTACTAAGAGATAAAACAATATCGGCACTAAAGTACTGTTTATATCATAAAGAATTTCTTTCAGGGTATCGACGGCGGATACAATTTAGCTATGGTAGCAGAAAGATTAGTTCAATTTGTAGTGTGCACGTACTTTTTAATAATAGATAAAAATATAACACATCCAATCCGTTCTTTTTTCTTAAAAAGATGTGAGAATAAATGTGTAAGTGTTATTCAATTACGTTACTCATACCAATTACCATATCGTTACGTCACCTATTAAGAAAGAAATAAATAGTCTGCTTATTATTGAAACACGTACGAGTTTATTATTCAGTAGTATTTTCTTAAAGAAATATTGTAGCTTGTCAGGTAGTTAAAGAAAACCTATCACTATATTGTCGCAACTGGGTAACCAACTATCTCCAATATGAGGTATACTCGTATGTGATTGTTTACATTGCTTTTTCCAACTTTTAACAATATAAACAACCAATAGCAATCCTCTACTCCACAAAATGACACCTAAAATCGTAGTTAGATACATATTAATTTGTAATTAGATACTTATGTTACTCTGTGATCTAAGTACACCAGCAGACACATTGTTAATAGTGATTACACTGTTTATTCAACTCATGCGTTCTCAATTTTTTATGCATTTAAATATTTGAATAATAGATGTTTATGTAGTTCGTCAATTTATACATTGATAATTAGTGGAACCAATGACGTCAGTCGTATTTTAAAATCAATCACAGATACATTATAAAGGTATAATCTACAGACTGCTGAGATGAAAATCTATAGAATTTTATTTATTTGAAACTATTTGCAATCAATGAATCGAAGTCATTTTTCTTCTACTAACTTCTTCGGAATCTTCGTATTATTAAGTATTAACCATGTTCATTCGACTTGGCCAAGCAATCATTTCATATAGAAACAGACTAAGCATTGAATGTATCTATAACTTGTTATATTTCAATTAATCGATCTATAAATGCCTATTAGGTAAAAGATAACAAACAGGTTTTATAATTATAACTGTATCATTAGACAGACGTACAAGAGTCACAAATTTCACCTATAGGTTGAAAGGTTGAAGAATTCATATGAAAGATATTCAAATTATTTGAAGTTGCCCACGTTGAAGGAATGATAATATAAGGTATAGAAAAACAATCCAGAACCAAAAGAAACCATACTATTAATTTAAGTACTTAACTACTATCTACTTTGTTTATTAAGTTACAATGTAGGTGTATAAAAAGCTGATGGCAATAGCGCCTGATACATTCCGACCATTCATGTGTGATTCCTACGTGCGCGCCTCAGAGCCCTCAGTAAACAGATTTTTAGACACTTCGGTAGTATCGACCGACTTTTCTAACTAATTAAAAAAACTCTGACCTTCGCCAACTACAATCTCTTTTGTTACGGGTGACATTGATATGCAGAAATAATACATATAACACAGTTTTACAGAGGTTATTCATAAGCCTCGAATATTATACGCAAGGCCACGTCGAAATGGCGCGAAACTTGAAAATGATAAAAAACATATAATTTATTGTGTGTAATTAATAATGCAATAAAGATTTCAAAATACAAAATATATTGCAAAAATAATTTTATAACTTATAATTTAACTTAAAATAATAAGGATTTAAATATTTCTAGGTAAAAGTGTTGCCAACTTACAAGCTTCATTTCCTACCACTGTTCAGTTGTTCGAACTCCTTTGCAATATACACTGTTGTGAGATTAAAAAAATATATGTATATATGTTCTTTATAATAATAGTAGTAATATATTAATAGTAGTTTTAAACGCATCATAGCATTTTTCATTAATTCATCTATATTTCACTATGTTAGTGAGTACGCAACACTGTATTGATTATAAACTCGCAGCTGCGCAATGATTTCATTCATCGTTGTCTGCGTCTGCTATAACACGTATTACACGTATATTTCGAGCAAGAGGTAAAATCTGTGCGAGTGAGAACTAAACTTTAGCTTACATTGACCAGTGAAAACTTATATTCATTGTACCTATCCTACAGGAGCAGCAATGAATTCATAATAGTCAGGTAAATACAATTAGTCCTGTAATACTTTGTACTGCAATAGAGCCTTCAGAGCTTACATTTGTGTTGAATTGATTGTCCATTGCTTAGGTGTGTGCGAAAATTTGATTATCATGAAACTGGTACCGTACACGTGAACACCTTTTGATAGTGTCCGTGTGAAATCGTCGACGTGTGAGTATAGAGATAGCACAACATAAATATAAACAGTCCAAGCTTTCAAATAGAGTTTGCATAAAGTGTCGTATGCTGTTTTCGACGTTGTGTCCTCGCTTTAAGAGTCTAATGTTTCTATAGCCCATGAACGTGACCTGAAGGTTTTTCACACAAATGCAAGCGACCTACCACCACATAGTAAGACACTGTTTTATTCAACAGCATCCGCTGCGGGCAGTATCTACCGAGGAGTCGTGAGAGTGGGTCGTGAAGATGACCGGGGTCGACGAGATATTGAATTATCAAAAAAACCCCGACGAAGATTACTACGCTCTGCTGGGCTGCGACGAGTCCTCCACTGTAAGTATTATTGTTTCTTAATAAACACTAAGTCAGTTACTTTTGAACTTGGAACGATTATTGATTCCTGTGATTTTCCCATTGACCTTATTCCGAGGTATAGGGGCTGAGATGACCTACATACTAGCTATAGTGAAAAAGTAATAAAGTGAGTGGTGGTGCTAGCGATAACTTAGGGACAATTGCGTCTTAATTGACTTGACTCACGTAATGGAATTCCCGGAGATTGAAAATCAATGACACAGCACACAATTGATTTATGTTTTTAGTAATGTTTCCTTTTATACTTGCAGGCAGAGCAAATCATTGCTGAATATAAGGTCCTCGCTTTGCAGCACCACCCTGATAAGAACGACGGTGATAAAGATGCTGAAGCAAAGTTTCAGAAATTGAAGGTACTATTTTTTTTTTTTTAATAATTTAGCCTATGTACTCATACTTTATACCGTTGATAATTATAATTACTTTGTTTTAAACTTTGTACTAAATGTTTTGTTTTTTTATTTGAATCTTGAGTTCGTCAGCAGTTTATTCAATTATAAAATATATTATATTCTTGACTTTTGTTCAGATTTTATTTTTTGTTCAATCGCCGATTGTATGCACGGATGGATATTCCCGATGTAAACTTTAGTGTACTATACAAACTGTAGTAGGTATATTGTATGTATATGGTTTTTATTTCAAGATTCCGTAAAGTTTGAATCTTGAAATATTGTTGCGCAAAAACATATTTTTAATCTGTAGTTAAAAAAATGGTATGTCATCATTAAAATACATATTACTATTCTTGTTATCTTCAGGAGGCCAAAGAAACTCTTTGCGATCCATCCAAGAGAGCTCTGTATGACAAATGGAGGCAGAGTGGGATCTCAATGGGATACAAGCAATGGCTGGGAATGAAAGATCACGTCCAGCAATCCATGCACTGGTCCAAGCCCAACACTAAGGATCGTATGTTGGAGGATGAAGGCGGCCGCTCCAGTGGCCCGTCCAGCCTGGGACCCAGCAACGCTGCAGCCCGTCGTGCTTCCGAGGGTGGAGCAGCGCTGTGGGGCCGTTGGGGAACCGGAACCCAAGAACCCCCCTCCGAAGTCATCTCCAAATTCCGTAACTACGAGATCTAAGCTCGAGTTACCTCTACCATGTTTGTTACTTTGTTATACTTGTTTTTGTTACTTAATTTTTTATTAAGAGATTAATTGTGCCCTAATCTCTTAATGTTATAATTTTTGAGATATTTTACTTGCCTATACGTACCTACGTTTTTGTCACAAATTTAATTTGTGCTCGAAGCTTTTCTAAAAAGTACCTCAGTTTCTCTATATTAAAGTTTTATTGACGGTTATTAATAAGTAGCTGTAAGTCATATTTGATGTTAAATTAAAAGTATTTAAAAGGCACAATATTCATCAGGTCAGCTCAGAAAGAATGTTACTCGGAATCTTAACGTTATCTCGGTGTTTTATGTGTTTAACGTTTGAATGTTTCATCATATCTTGATGTTAGAATCCCCGTTTAGAGATATATAAATGTTAGTGTTAAACACTCGTGTAGCCTGCGCCCTTAGCTTTAAGCTCTGCACATTCCTGACACAAACTTGTGAGTCTGATTATAACATTTCCGCTTTAGAACAATGTGTAAGGATCTAGAAGAATCTCTGATATTTTGATGAATTGTATTTTTGACCCTCTTTTACTGAGTACGTATCTTACTATTTAATATTTCTTATCCCACTGTTAATAAGGATGGCGTTAATTGGAAGTTGTGAGAAACATACAGGGTATAGCAGAGGAAGGAACAGAATATTTTTGTTTTTTCTTTGGTACATATCTCTTCAAAAAATATTAATTCGGACTATTCCTACTTATTTACACGTTTTATTATATATTTAAGATGTGAAGTTTTCCCTAATTGTTAGATATATGTACTGTTTTTCGAATCTATGTGTTAAATGTTTTTGTCAGTATTTTAATCTATTACAGATGTTTAATTATAAATGTTATGAATAAAGTAGAAAATTATGATATTTTATGTGAGTGAAATTTCTAGTAGAATCCAAATGATAATTTTTGATGTAAATCTCGATGTCTTAAAACAATAAAGTTTAATGCATATTTCTGTTGTTTTATTAAATGTTAAATTGTATCATGAAAGTCAATCAGGCTATTGCTGTGAGCATTGCAATGCTATTAAATACATGCATTACCTTATCTATGGTCAACCTGATTATTAAACGAGTATATTACCATTCATCAGCCTTGCGAAGTCCACTGCTCAACATATGCCTAGTCTAATTTATGCCACTCAAACCGGTCCTGAACCTTCAGAATTCAACCAAGTTCAGAACTAAAGCAAATTTAATTGTTTAACTAGCTGCGTCAAGTTTTTGCTTTATAATTAGATATCAAGTAGGAATAAAATTTATACGATTATTAAAGTCAATTCCATGCGGTAAAATCAAGGTGTGGTTTTTATGTACCTACTTAGTAATCAAAACGGGAAAAAATCGTAACGAAAATACCTTGTATGAAATTATGACGTACACTGTGAATACCTAATTCTTAATCTGTTTAGTACATATTGTGTTCAGTATACATTCAATATTTATATAGTATAGTCTTCTAGACTATATACAATCTTGTATAATACTTGTATCTATACAAGCACAACTTTATTTGAAAGTAATTGATATAATATGAACTTCGAACAGGAACAGAAAAGATTGCTAACATATTCATTTTCATGTAGTTTCATGTGATTTCTATTATAGTATAAAGTTATATCTAACTAAATAATTATTAATTAAAGTATTATTAGAATGGGTGACAGGTTAGGTAACGTTTTTATGAATAAAATAGACTCACTTCAACCCATTAATGTTCCACTATAGAGCACCTGTCTCAGGTGAAAATTTAGCAAGCCTAGAACATACTCCATCACGTTTCCCTCGTTTTCGTCTTCACCGGTTTTTTTTGAGATGGTTTAGCAAATACAATCTAATCATACAAACATGGACTGACGGTTTTACGTGACCCCTGAAGCACGGAAGCGCACAACAAATTTTGCCACACGATCACACATCCAACGACCACGCCCGCTCTTGCTTAACCCGCTCGATAATTTGAACGCGTCATAATAAATATTATAGAATAAAATGTATTACTTACTTATTCAAAGTGTGTAGAGAACTGGAGATGTGTATCAAAATTATTTTCTTCGCCAATTTTGATATTAAATTTACTTTACAGAGTGGTACTTACCTAGGTTACTTGAAGCGTTGGATTATTTGCTTTACTGACAAAAATGTTTTCCATTCCCGTACTTACATATATACAGTGAATGGCATTTGATTCGCACTTTCTTTTGCTGTATCATACAGAGGAAACAATTCGTTATTGTGTAAACAAATAGCGCCATATACCGACTTACGGACATAGCTGGCATGAACAAAGAACTACACAACCACATTTCTCGAAGGCGTCATTTTGTTTGGTAATTCTTGAAATTTTTTACTGGAAAAACAGTGCCAATGTATGTAATATTATCTCGAAACATTAACATATGTAGATATGTACCTTTGGGGCACAAAATTTTCGTAGTAGGATTCCTATAAAGGGGTAGCACCTATTCCTCTATGCCAAAACAAAAATACGTCATAGAAATATTTGCTCCGGATGGAAATCAAGATCGGGAATCCTTGGTAGGATTACTACCAATTAGTTCATAGAATCGTTATGAACTTACTGAATGACAATGATTGGTGTGTCGTAATTAAGAAGGCTTGGAGCAAAGGTTCAAATTCAAGCCGATACATTTTTTATTGTGCATAGGAGATTACAATTTTTATATACAATGAGATTTTCACAAAAGAAGTCTAGAATTCAAAAAGTAGACTAGATTGGTTTGGTGCATAATTTCTAGCTAATTATCTACATAAAAATAGATAAGTATAAAAATGTATACATAATTATATCATACTTCTATACATTTCAAATAAAGAACCCTGGCTTCGATTTCCAACAAAGCAGCAATTTGAATAAGGAGTTTAAATATCAGTCCTCGGGCTGAATGTGTACGTTCTTAAATTGTGTATTGTCCATGGCATCCATGACATAAGACATCCTAATTAGGGGTTTTAGATTTTGTAACGTTATTTTATATTTATTTATATAATATAGAATAATTAAAATTATATATCATCGGCTATAATATATAAATGAACGAGGGTAATTATTTCTACACACTTTATACGTAGGTACATTTTTAGTATCCAGTAGGTATATGTATATCTTAAACTTGGCGCCTAAAAGGTATTGCAAAACGCTGCTTTAAAAATCTGAATAAAAAATTATACAATCATGTTCATGTTTATTGTTATAGCCGACAAACAAACAGATAATCTCCCTGATGGCCTTTGGACGCCATTGGACACCAGCAGGATAATATACAATAACAGACAATAAGAATTTATTTTTTGCTTCTATTATAATTGATGGATAAACCGGGAACACTAGGCAATTCTAGGTCTAAATTTTGAACGTAAGCTGACTTTTTTATGGTAAGTAAACGTTCGGTATTTAATGTTTTTTTTTATCATTATGGTTCATGAAAAATTAATTTATTCAACATTTCAACACAAATATTTTATCATAACACAAACGCGACAGAGAATTTTCAGGATATTTATTTTTAACCTGTTGTTACATTCAAATCTGGTCAAAACACGTCTCCGTGGTGGTCAAAGAACATGTCATATCTTAATGTGTAGCCGTTGACTCTGAGCCCGAGGATTCCACGCAATGCTTGTTTACATCCTAGCTCCGGTTTCAACCCATCGTTAGCCGGCGACACCCGGCCGACCATCAGTTTGTTGCCAACTCTCGGCTGACGTGAAAGTGAAGTTAGTGATATAACAGTGCACTTACTAAATTTAATTACTTCAATAATACATTCACTTTTAAACGACTTTGTCCTAATGGGTGTCATTTTACAATGAGCAACGATAATTTTCAAATAGTTTCAAACATTAATTTTCCTTCTCTCTATTAAGCTATATGATATATAAAAAAAAAAAATGAAAATTGCGATATTAAAGAATAACATATTAACAAATATTTTAACGTAATTATATTTTATATTACACACGTGCTTCATCGTCAATATTATCTAATACAAATCATTGCTACCGACAGATATTACAGAATACTTTTCTCAATAATAACAGATGACTATCAGTAATATAAAATATCATACATATAATTATCTTTCTATATTAAATATAGAGTCACAGTTAAAAAACATTAAAGTTAAACTTATTAAAGAAATATGAAAGGGAAAAAATAAACGTACAAATGTTAAATGAGCACTAACTTCTGTTCAATCGAGTAGGGTTTCCTTCATGTAGGTAATTCAATGGTAAATATATCTTTAAGTTAAAAAGTAATTGAATACTTTGGTCTGAATCTACAATCCATCGATGCGATACGATGCCGATATCCACCCGATTGACGTTTGTTGAAACAAAGACCTATTATTCAACGTATTGCAATCCAACACCCAGGGTTGAAACAAGGTAAGTAGACATCACTTGAAAGATCAAATGGACGGAAATCTGGAAACAATTAAGTTATGTAAAGTGCACATTTCTTTTTATCTTCATAATTATGTATTACATCCGTGTGTCGAGGGGAAGTGGGAGGGGGCCTAAGCTGCCCCCCCCCCCCCCCATACATCTATTCCTATTTTA
>DWPA01004906.1:0-12360 GCA_018251375.1 Calpodes ethlius | reverse complement strand
ATCATAGACTACATCGCCACTTACCATCAGGTGGGATGGTAGTCAAGCACTGACTTATCGTAGGTAAAAAAAAAAAAAAAAATGCTATAACACATTAAGTCAGCCCATTGTAATTCATTTTAAGAATAAAAAAAAAACAAACAGTCATTGTGTCAAACAAAAGAGTGAGCAAGCAAGAATTAGAAAGAAAAGCAAAAAATAAATGTCACTTACAGTAAGAATTTTCTGGAACTGAAGCAAATATTGCAGATAAAACAATTTTTAAATCCCTAGCTGAGGTGTTCTTTATAATTAATGTAATAAAACCTAATTCCTTTAACTTCCCAGCTAAGGACTCACAATCTTTAGAGGGAGTGATTAGTTTAGATAAGCATTCATAATTCTCATTTGCTATTAAAACAGCTACTTTTGATTGAGGTCTGTAGAAAACAGTTTTCATTTTCTTTGCTGTTGTTATTAGTTGTCTATACTGTTGGGCAGAGTAACCTCGCCGATCCAGAAACTTTATTAGCTGCTCTCCGGGGGTTTTCGTTTCATTGTAAATTAATCTGTAATGATTAATTGAACGACAGGTTTATGTTTATCATCTAATTTGGGTGTAAGTACTCTTTGTATATGTTAACAAATGTTCATAACAATGTCCAATATAATAGAATGAACTAAAGTTGTAATGAGATTCCTCATAACATCACTCTTTTAAATGTTGAAAATAGAACCCTTTTTCACATGTTAGCAGGAAATTTTCCTCAACTAAAGCAAATTATAATTCCTTAATACTTAGTTAAGTCATATACTTGAACAAAAAGTAAGCTTGTAAGTTTTTAAGCACTGCACAGTACACTCAAGTTTCATATACTGAATTATCATATTATGTTGATTATTGTACAAGAATAATACTATATAAAATAATAAAATTCTACTTTCATTGCAATGTTATTAACTATAGATAGATGGAACATTTTAATCAGAACCAAACTTACTTTATATTTGCGACTTCAGCTAACAGGTCGCATTGATGCTTACTGAAAGTACGAGCATTTTTATATTCCTTATAAGATAATTCCTGTAACAGCGACATTACCCGCATATAATTATAGTAAACACAAGGTGATAACGACATGAGTACGTAAGAATTGATCAACAAGTAAGTAACAGTAAGATTAATCTTCTTTTACTGTTCACATCTCAGACAAAGTCAATATTTTCCTCGTATTAAGTTTCTTTATATTTTAAATTCTCTTCTGATATTTATGATACTTTCAGTCCTCGAATATTATAATTGACGTCATTAATTTATTGAATTCAGAAACTTTGAAGGCTTTGTAGTTTGTTAACGCAAAATTAATTTACTTTACACAAGCTTTTTCTTTATAAGCCATCAATGTTATTATTGACAACCGTTTAATACGCATTTGACAATGATGACAATAAACAATGATATCGTAACATAGACTAATAATAATTAATTGACAATGATCACAGACAAGGTAGAGATACTAACCTCGATTTAAAAATAACAATATATACTTAATACATGTGATATACAGATGCCATATTATTTTTACTTTGTTTAATGAAAATGTAAAAAAAGTGTCTTCACTGTTTTGCATGAAAAGATTTTGAACTTCATGAATAATTTCTTTGCTAAGATGTTATTATCTTATTGAGTTACCATTCTATGGTCTCCACATATTAATAAATATTTCTTGATGTCAATGATTATGATTCCCACTTTAGTTTCCCGCCGCTTATTTATATTTGTCTGAGCCATAGACTAGGCGGAGATACTACGAATGGCTGAGTATGCTTACGCTGACGCCATATTACAAGAAAAAAAGTATAGCTTTTACGAGACTGTCATTGCTCAATGTCATAATCTATTTAAGACAAAACAAAATGGCAATCGGTGTTGATACTTCAACTTGGAAACCAAGAAAAATTACAGGTACACCAGCTGCCAAAGTAAGAAATATTTTAGCTATAGGAATAATTGGTTTTGGTTTAATATGCGGTGCTTTTTATCAGTAAGTATCTCTTAATGTTTATATACGAAAAGTAAATAGTAGTCTTTTTTAAGAATAGTTAAAGTAATTGTCCAAATCTTGACACATATCACAACAATATCAACTATTAAGAATTTATGATATAGTTGAAAATTTCAGTTATAAACACTTAGTACAATATATCATTATCATGAAAAGAAACCGTAGTTTATTTTGTTTTCTTATTTTTTAGGTTATCAGGTGTAACAGCAAAGTTCAGAACAGCACTAAATATATTTTATGAAGATCCAGAAGAAGAAATTGAGAGAAAACGATTAATTGCCGCTGGTTTAGCACTTAAAACTGGTGACCAGATTAGAGAATACCAGAAAGATTTTGATAGGCCAGATAGGCCAGATAAATAATATGAATCCAGACAACAATTATGGGTTAGTGTATGTAGAATAATGTAATAATGTTTGTAAATAAATCACTTAAGTAGTAACATATTTGTTTTAATTGCTAGAGAATCTACCAGCTCACACATGATTGTGAGTAAATATTTTTCAGACAATCTTGTTATGGATGAAAGTTCAAAGGAAATTAATAAAGAAAAGCAAAGCACTCCCAAAAAGCCACCAGCTAAGGCTGATAAAAGTAGAAAAAGACCTAGTAAAAGGGTAAAAGGCCAGAAAGATATAAGGACATTGATTAAATCAAAGAAAAATGAATTGTTGACATATTCAAAAGATTTTGGTCTGATTTGTAAACAGTCTGGAATTGATGTTGATCCAGAACAACTACAGTTAGCTATTGCATTGTCTAAATCACTCGAAGATAACAAATTTCCAGATAATGGTGCCATTGATGATCTACAATTAACAAATACAGAGAAATCATTAACATCTAAACAAAGAAAAAATAAAATTAGGACAACTTTGCAAGAATATGGATTTCAAACTAAAAATGCTCCAAGCAAAAAAGTAAAAAATTATAGAAAACATTATAAATTAATCCTGGTCTCTGAAACAGAAAAACAGCAAAAAATTGGCGATAAATACGCTGAAATATTAATTAAGAATGTTTGTATTCATAAAGTAAAGGAAGGTGTGTATAAAGATCATTGTATTGATTCTCACCTTTACAATTTAACTACAAATATTTCTTATGATTGTATAAGGAATGATGAAATTTTTTACATCAATGATTTAATGCCGATATCTTTGCATATGAAACATAATTTCAAAGACTGGTCTAAGATCCCCGGACGGCCAGTTAGTCCGAAACCTGAGATTCCAAATCATAGTTTCAAAGATATTCACTGTTCACAAGAAGATCTTGATAACATATTAAGTGGCTCTATCGATATTGCTCAAAATATCATAAAAAGTAATCATACAATTAATACCTTAAAATCCAGTTCATTTATAGAAAGTGATATTAATCAAGAAACCTCAACAGAATACAAATCAAAAGATTATCCTGTTGAAGTTTATAAAAATAAATCAATTGAAGACAAAGTAATTAATCCAACAGTTGATGTAATAAGTTATAACAGTGCACAAACCATGCCTCCACCAATAAACAGAAGTTGTTCTCCTGACCTATTTGATGAAGAAGTGACTATAATTATGGACAGTTCTAAAGACATATTGGCAGAAGAAGGAGTCCCTGAAAAAACTGTGACGGTAAATGATCATAATGATTTTATGGAATTAACTGATTGTATTGGTAATATAAATGGTACTAACATTGATTCTAAACACATTGCATGTTTCTCCCAAGGTAGCAACAAGACGAAGTCAGATTCAAATGACTTTATGGATCTCACTGAATGTATACCTGCATGTTCACAAAAAAAATACAATTCACAAAGACCAAGCATTTATGAAAAAATCAACAAAAATTATAATGTTATTAAAGAAAATGAACAAATAGATATAATAGATTCAGACCAACCTCCAATTTTTCTTAATGATATTAAACCAAGCAGAAGTAATGATGAAAAATCATTCGAAGATACTATAATAATGATTGATGAAGATTATAGCAATATCAATACTTACAAGAAAATTTATGTTGCAACTACCAAAGAGAGTTGTATTATAGATTTAGTAGAAAATCAATATAGAAGTTCTACAATAAAAAACACAGCACAATCTAAACATAACGATTCAATAGTTGACTTGGAAGGAGGCTTTGAATTCAATAATGAAAGTTTAGAAAAAAAACATCAAATACTTTATAAATCAGATAACAATGAAACTATTCCTGATCCAATTAACCAAAACAGCAAAGAAGACACTGAGTCTGCAGAAGATATAGACACAGTGGATTTGACACAACCACCTAATTATGAAAAGTATTTATCAACTGGAAATATAAGCTTTGTGCAATCTATAGCTATTTACGAAATTAATTCTGAATTTGATAATATTTCAAGCAACGCCGTCAGAGAAGACAACTCTGATGATAATGAGGAGAACAAAGATGACAAAACAGAAAAATGTGGAAATTTTGAAAAAATGGATTTAACTCAATCTTCAAACTCTGGTGACTCTTTACTAGAGATTGTACGTGAGGCTTCTGTTAATAACAAATCTTTAGATGATACACTAATACTTAACATTGAACATAATAATTCAATTGATTTGGTAGATAATGAATTGAATCAAAATGATAAAGGAATACAGGGCAAACATTACAGAAATAGTCTAGTTGTCAAATCAAAAACGATTCAGAACACTGCAGAAAAACAGGAATCAAGCACAGAAAATAATATTTTAACAATATTTGATGCTGATATTGACCGTGAATTTGATAATTTGGTGGAAAATGTATCTAAAAATAAAAAAAGTAAATTTGTATTAGATGGAGGTCAATTCTTGAGTGACGATAATTCTTTCGCTGAACATACTACAAAAGAAAATGATCATATCAATGAAGAACTATATATAACACAAAAATATAATTGTACTAGTGATAAATTATCTGAATCAAACAATTTATCCAATAAATCGACGAATATAGATATTGATGCTTCTAACGTATGCGATTTGATTAATGAAGAATGTTGTGTAATAGACGTTGAGAAGGTAATAAGCAAAAACAGAAAAAACCGGGATGAAAAATCTGATACGGAAATTACTGTAACTGCATTTTTGGAGGGGAATTTGGAGCAAAGTAAATCATTTGATGATAATGATAAAAATGAGTTTGATAATGAGTACAGCGATATTTCGAAAACTGTACAGTGTGAAAATAATTATGAAAGGAATAGTCAACGTGAAAACATTTTCAATGAAGATGGTCGAGATATTTCAAATAGTGATATTGATTTAACCCAGGAATCGGATAGTACAGAGGATACATGTTGTACTCCAAATAATATCGAAGTGCCAAGTGAGCTAGGAAAAATCAATAATATTTCCATTGATTACGATGAAGAGTGTGGCAAAGCCAACATTACTAAAGAGAGTGAAAGAAATAAAAAAAACATAGAAACAGATAATAATGGATCAAAAGAAAATGATGTATCCAGTTCAAGTCAACCGTCTGAAGTATTTGAACTTTCCGACAATGAATTTAACTATTCTGTAAACCATCACATGCGAGATAATGAATCTTCACCCTCGAAACAAACTAAATTTGATATCGGAGGGCTATCGATTATTGAGGATTTTTTAAATCGTAATAGTCTACCAAGAACCAGTAAGTTAAGGTGCAGTTGTAATTCAAGTCTTGACCCTAATTCTGATGACAATAAAGCCGAAAGTTGTATACCATTAGTTCATCATACTGAAAACATATGTTATAATGCTAGTAAAGAATCAAAATCATGTGATGAAGTTAAAATTGTTAAGATTTCCACTCCTTTGAAATGTAAGAGTGATGATAATATATTGATTGCGAAAACACCAAAACATGATGATTATATAATCAAGACTGATCAAGTAACTCCTATGCCCAATTATGAAAATATGACTAGTCCAGAGAGGAATGAAGAGTTGGATAAATTTGGTATCAAACCTTTGAAAAGGAAACGAGGTAAGTGTAATTATAATGGTTAAAAACAGGAATTCCCATAAGATTTTTCAAGATAATGTTTAATTTGTGTTATATTTTAGTAGAAAACATTATTGTTATGATGTATAAAAATTCAAAAATGATATGGGTGTCCAAGTTTGTATAAGATGAAAAACTGCTAGAGATAGGATTTTTAAGTTATTTGGCTATGAGGGATCTGGAGGTGTCGGTAAATTTTTGGAAAAGGTGTCTCTTGTCCAAAATAGATTGCGAATCCATGGCTTAGAATATGTAATTGATTCTAATAAGATTGCTACTGTTTGAAGTATTTTAAGTAATCATAGTGTTTGCTCCCTCTATTACTAAGTTACTAAAATATATCCAGACAATTTTATGATTGGTATCTATATATTAAAACGCGAAGCAAAAACTTTGGACTTCTTTTTACGACCATTGCGCGGTTGGATGAGTATGAAATTTGGCTCACTTATAGTTTATATGTATGAGAAGTGCAGAACGCTAATATTTTTCAATAATAATGCTTATAATGTAAATTAGATTAATAAATAAAATATTACGCACACTACTATGTATTTGACACACACATTGATAATAAGACACGTATACTCTTTTATTTATAGTCAATCTGATGAGTTTAAAATATTAAATACTGTCAATGTGAACTAATCCTTTGACATTATGAATTACGGTCGAATTTCGAGCGCAGAAGGGGTCTCCTGTTATTATAGACGGGTGTCAAAGCTACCTACAGTTATGATAAGGTTTATCACATATCTGATAAGTGCAGGCACGCACGTTTGATTTTCAACTGGAAACGTTTTTGTTCAAGGTTGGTCTAAATGCACATAGATTATCGTGATACCCTAATACGAAGGCCATGAGTCGTGACGCTCAAAGCGAATCCGCTCTGCACTGCAATTATTAGCGTAAAGCGTCACATATGTATCTGTTCGCTTAATTAGGGTAAGTAATTGCGTTATAAATTGTAGTGATATTATTTGTATTTTTTTGAGAATTGATATTGGTATCGAAATAACGCTTGTAGCGAATAACCGCTTATAGCGGAGCGTTTTTTCATTGCCAAGTCGTAAGAACTGTTTAGAATTTCAATCTTAGTGACCAGGAACACGTATGTCATAAATCTATAAATGTCTTCCGTGCGTAGGAAAATTAAATCACCTCGCAAGTGGTTATTATAAATTAAGCTTAAAAACTAAAGCTTTCAAATTAGAAGTTATTACTCAAATTCCAAATATTTACTACATAAAGAAATCCTTAAGGAAACAATTATTTTTACGTTCAATATTGAAGTCAGAATCAAGTATTGTACACAACCATCTCATTATGTAAACGGCAGCGTCGGCTACGACTGTAACTTTATAGTTTTATAAGCAGGGGCGCAGTGTTATCTCCTACAGTATTTCTTTACAATACTGCTGTGTAAATTGTAAATGTAAAAGAGAGAAAAAAGATTTCTTAATTTAATTGTACGTAGAGATACTTTAACAACGGGTATATTTTGCAGATTATTTTTTTTTGGGCATAGTGGGTAAATCCACAGCCCTAATTGAAGTAGATAGGGTAATATTACATTAAATGACTAAATAAAATAATACTAATAAGGCATTAGCTGATACATTATTTATACGGCAGATATTTATGTAACGTTTGTTAGCGTTTATTTATTTATTGTATTTTATAATTTAGATTGTATGTATTGATTATAATCGAGTACTACTAGCTCTAGCCTGGTTCTTGGCACGGCCGTGTTTATAATTTATTTTGGAGGTGAAATTCTGTAATTATGAATAAAGCAAATGTCCTCTGCGATTGCACGACTTTAACATACTACAGAAGCGAATTGAGAGGAAGTCCAATCATGCCTAGCCCGGTTGGCAATCTGGAACCCAGGAAGATCCTACACAGTGTATCAAAACAGTAGGACTTAGTGGCTAGATTTAATTCGCCAATGAGGTACGACTACAAAGATTAATAATACTTGCATTGATCCTTGGTATTATTGTCCTTTGCACAAAATAAAAATATCAATAATAACATAATAATAAATCAAGGGACATGAGTTAAAAACGTCAGCGAAAGCAACGTCGGCGCAATAATTTATACTACACGTTTAATGAACCATAATTGCATTTAAGATGCAGTCTAATTACCGCACCATTAGGATTCGTAATAGATAAATAGCTTCTTGGTACGACGGAGATGCTGGTAAAACATAATAAGGATTTGGAGTGTTGCCAAGAGTCGCCAGTTAACTCGGCCCATTCATTACGTGCCGTGTCTACTTCTCAACTACTGAGTGGAATATTAGAATATTTTTAATTAATTACTTGCTACTATTCATTATTTCGTATTAATATATTACTAAGTTAATAATTTTAGTGGCAGCTGCCAAGTGGTCGAACTTGTCGCTAAAGAGTACTTAAAAGGAGTCACATCACTACCCATAATATCAAAGGCTTCAAAGACGGGTTGACGACCGAAACGGGTCAACCGCATATTATTGGCCTCTTGAGAATTATTGGAATTACGTGAAATACATTTCACGGTCGATTCTAAGGTAGGTTGTAGCTAACAGGTGAGGTATCTTACCATGAGGTATGAGACCCTTGGGAATAAATAAATGTATATATATTCATACTCCCGTACTAGGATTACCTGTGTCGAGGCTTGCAAGGGAAACTTAAACAAAACATCGCTTATACTCAGGCCCCGAAAATATATATTTATTGCAAGCTTTGATATAGTTTCATCTGTCCGGTGACTCTATCTTGTTAGTTCAATTCCCAACGCATGTAAAAATCGGATGGTAATACAATTTAATGGTGTCTTACAGAGCTGGTCTCAAGATAAAGAAACAGGGTGACTATAGGAATTCTGAAATAACAGAATGCAACCAGATCGAGGTTGGCTCGTTTGATTTTTATTAGATCGGAGTAGTATAAGATGATATTCAGGGTCTCATAAAGAAGCCGGAGAGCCATTACAACAAAAAGTTGTTTTTAGTTTTTTAACTATAATTATTATTAATTCGTCACGATCTCTCATTTCGTAGGGAGGCTCACTACCAACTTTTTTCAAATATAATGTTCGTCTTTTAATTCTAAAAAGCATTTAGAACACAGTGTACAGTTTTTTGCTGATTTTGTAAACTCATCCAAAATCTATTACGTTTTTTTGATTACTCTACGTTTAGGAATAAAAATATATTACGTAATGGAAGTTGTGAAGTTAAACTAAAACTGATTACAAATCTAAGAAAACGCGTATATCGTACACGAGTTAGCTCCATTATAAGTAAATTAAGTTATTAATTCTTCAGCTCAAGTTATTTCTTTTAAAACTATTCTGTACCGAAAACATTAGAATTAGTGCTCCGGTTTAAAAGTAATTTAACAGCGGCAAAGTTTTGAGTAATACAAAGCGATGCAATTATTTGGCTTAGCTTTACTTGTCCAACACCAGTTGAATTGAGTTCGCACGAACAAATAACAATTTTAGGACTGCAAAGTTTTGTATACTTACATAATATTTCACGATTCACTTGTCTAGATGATAACGAGGCTACATATGGAGCAATTAATTTCGTGTTCTTCTCCAGCTGTTTCCGTCACGTAACTTACAAATATTTAATACTTTTTAACATAAGCATTAACAAAGAATTCATTGAAGTGCTACACATAATTAAAAAAGTTTAAAAATTATCACCTTTAAAAGATATTGTTTTTTCTTATATGCAACAAAATCTATCAAATGCCAATACTTGTTTTCAAACGCATTTTTTTTTTTCCAATGAATTAACTTAACCTTCAAGATGTAGGTATGCACGCGTAATTTAAGCTATGATGGATGCGGGTTTTGCTGCCCATACATCACCATCTACACTTCTGCATAAATATCTGCTAATACGGCAATGCCCTGTTGATTGATAGGTGCTCCTATATTATCCAGACAATGTTTATGCCGTTTAGCGAAAGTATAAAGTACACATGTAACAATACTCATTCTGTCCGTAGACTAAAGTTATAGCGTATTTAAGGCGTTGAATTACTGACAGAGTCGATGTTTCTCAGACGACGTCTACGACCCAATCGATATATTCGCTATTGTATTCGATATTCTGAAAACTACGTAATAATATCTAAAAATACCTCGCCTGAGTGAACGTCTGTTTCGTTGCTATAGTGTCGGGGCTTCGTAGCGTCTGCAAATTGGATGTCATCACAGAAAATAATGTTCATACTAAAACACCTTTTCGCTTCCGTGTTTTAAAGGCACTGAATATCAGTGTTGTTTATAGCTGTTATTTACTAAGTTGCTTATAACTCTTTTTTTAAAGGAAACGTGAGACAAGCGATCGGTTAGCGTGGATATGATGTTTGATATTTTGATAGGAATACTGCCAAATTACTTTCACGGAGGTGTATCTACAATTAAATATTATCCTATAAATAAAATTATAGCTGTTTGATGTCTATACATAGTAGTTACTGAAGAAAATTGATATATCTTTATAGAAACGAAAGAAGCTAAAGATATTTTTAGATTTTTTATGCATGTCTGTCTGTCTTTTTGCTCACGTATCACGCAAAAGCTACTGGTCCAAATAGGATGCATATTTTACGATTGCATTGCACGCACAATTTAAACAATGTTTCATATCTTATTTACTATTTGTTAATTACGTTCAATGGAAATATATATGATAGAAATAAAGAGAATACGATTTTTTAACACAATGCAGATAGTAATTAAGTTAATCTTACATTTAAATCACGCGGGTACTTGAATGTGCTTTAACACTTAACATTTTTATTCAAACTGTATCCTAATAAAAAATGCTAATCTTTTCTATTTATTTTCTTACCCGACGGTTGTGTAAGTGCATGTTTCTCGTGTTACTTCGTGTTACTGATGTCTAGGGTAACGGCAATTACTTTAGATTGAAATAGGTAGGTTTTGATTACTTGCAATCCCTAAGTAGCCATAGTTTTCCTTTATTATTCATTATAAATATACTATTTCTCTTAGCAATTTAAAGCTAAATATTTTTTGCAATCGGATCCCTAAATCGAACACGTTTTTTACAAATTCATATTCTATTTGCAAGGCCTATCTAATGACACACACTATGGTCTAGACGAAATAAAACCTTTACGCATAGGAGAGATACGCCGAAATAGTTTTGTAACATTTTATTTTTTAACTTTGTCAGTAATAAATTTGTATACTCGTGCCAAATTACAGCTTCTAGTACACAGATTCTGTGTGCTACGCTGTGAATGGTCTCGACACAATTATAAGGGTTCCGTGTTAGTGTGGTACCCTAAAAAGTATTTAATTTAAAGAACCCTAGAATGTACCTGATAAAAATATATTCTTAACAATGTTTTGGCTATTTACGAAGCAAAGCGGAGTTGTAGTATTTTATAACTTAACTTTGAATTGCATTTGTACTTAAGTCGGCGACTTACAGCTTGCGTGTTCAACCCCCATTAGTTCGCCTGGCTTAATATTGAATGCCGAGTTTTGTTCTATCAAACTCTTATTTATCGCTGTTCTGATTTTTCCTTGTACGAGATGAACGATAAAAATGTTCTTTAGAACCTTGTAGCCATTTCCTTGTTATAACAATTATGTTTTAATAAGTTCTAACTTGTTCTTTTAATTCACTTGCTTTTATTTAAGGGAAAAACTGTTAAGTTAAATTTAGTTATACAGTTTATATCTAGTTTTATTCTTGCTTGCCAGTATTATGGCTTCGGTTTTCAAGTTAATTTCAAAACACCATATAGGTTTTATTGATGTATTTATGTAATAGATATGAATAGAGATTTGTTATTTAGAAGAAATGGTGAAAGTTGGCAATAATGCACACAAATGTTAAAACTCGATTGTTTTTTTATGTGTTAAACCAATATGATCATTAGTCTTCATATGAAGAATCCTAGAGTGGATATAACTTTGTAAAACTACTTATTCTATAGGTGATGATTGCGGAAGGAAAATGCTACGTGAGTTTTCAATCTCCGTTTTAGATGAAAAACTGGTCTACCTTTCGGATGGCACAGTTAAAGACTATATGAATTTGTAATGACTTTTATGACAGGCATGGGTAGATTGTAGATGGGTAGTCTGTATTCTGTGAGACTATTCAACGTATTCACAAATTATACTTTAAGGTCTCATAGTGAAATAGAAGAAGTGGATCAACTGTTTATTTTTATAAGTTACTAGCTTTCCATCCGCGGCTTCGCTCGCGTGATTCCAGGGTATCAGATATGACTTAACGTCAATGACATTTGCGTCAAGC
>DWPA01004905.1:0-12363 GCA_018251375.1 Calpodes ethlius | reverse complement strand
AAATAGATCCAACCACAAAAACTAGTTTTTTAAAAAAAAAGCCTTTTATTAAAATTGTTATATTAAAATAACGCCACTATAGCTTGTTTTTAAAATTAATTTAAATATTTCATTAGGAAAAGCGTATGCAGCTTGAATACTTTTTGAATACATTAAAGTTGATGTGAAGATGATTTGTGGTATAACTAAAAAAAGCGATTTTTGTGGGTTGGACCCACTTTGCATAACTACGTCCAAATGTTAAAAAACTCAAAAATGTGTAATGAAGTTCAGGGTTTGACAGCTGACAGTACCTATTTGTTTGATCAATTATTGATGATAGCAGAATAAAGGAAATAGAGTATTTATATTAAAGCATAGATAGTTATAAACTATTGGATAGGTATAAGTATTGTACGTGCGTGGTAATCGTAAAACGGAAATCTTTTAATTACAATAACTGCAATGATTGTGTCGGGTATTACAGCTATTAATTATTTATTAACAGGTATAATATAATTAAAGACTTCAGTTTACGAGCAATTTCGATCGCGACCTCGTGCAGGATCGCTTTGTTGAATTGATTATTGGGCTCTTGAACAACGTAGTAATAATTAATTCAGTAAATTCTGATGCTCCGATAAATAGAACGGATAAGCGAACCAAACGGACTGATAAAAAGAGGATTCGAAAACAAATATTGATTTAGGATCGTTTACTACATTTCTTTATAAACATATTCAATATGGTTACAATTGAACATAAGAGTGGACACAACAAAAGGGAAGTTTAGCGAAAATATGTATTAATCATTTAATAACAAATTTAGATATCTATACATACCTATTAATTGTTGCACTTGTAGTTTTTAGCACATATCAAGTTTCAAATTAAAATATTTAATTAAGATTAAATTTTAATTGTACATTTAAAATGACTTATGTTTCAATTACATCTGAAGTTTGACCTAAAACCGAATGCATTGACTTTCATTTGATCGCGTGCGCACACTTCGAAGGATAATAAGGTACTGAATAAGTGGAAATCACATTGCGTTTTACCTGTCTACATGCAACCTTTAAACAAAGTATACACTCTTATTAAATGAAATTGTCAGAATAAACAGGTTATTACATAACAGATCGCTTAAGATGCAACGTTGCAACATGCATTCGCGACAGCTGACCTAAACGTATCACTTTCTATATTATTATATATTTTACATGTATTTTTTGTACACGTACAATACATATTACAAGAGCGAAGTAGTACATCAAAGTTCTTCAGAAATATATAAAAAAATATTGGTTTTGTGTCAGATTATTTTTATGGCATAATTTTAATGGTTCTGCTTCTCTTTTAATAATCTCTTACTCCTAGATTTTTGCTGCTAATTCTTAATAATTTTTGCTCGTAGTTAGGTAACCACATTTCTTCTTATTATTTTCGAAAATAAGTACGTACTCTTTAAAAAAAAAAGGAAAACAAAGAAATTAATTGTTTTCAGCACTAAGTAAGGTAATAATTATGAAAAATATGGTGTACTTATTTACGTACGTATTTCGAAATACAAAAACATGGTTTTGATACCTATATCATAAAATTAAGCACTCACGACCTACAAGGGTTGTGTCGTGTTTGTTATTTTTAAAGGAATATACATTTTTATCTGATATATAGATTTTAGCATTCCTACATCGCTTCTATTACAATATGGATATTTGTTCCGGGGAAAAGAACTATTTCTTTATTAGGAATCCGCTTAGAATTTAATAAGGCTCCTAGAAAAAATTCTTTGTATAAAGTTACTGAGCTATCACTGAGTTGTACATTCAATTGTATTCTTTCGGGATAAGCTAACGTATGCTAAATTCGACATAGATCAACTCGGCATTTTTAGTTTTGAAAACATATAAAACACAATTTTTTATTCTTCATTGTAGTCATATTCTTTTATTTATTTTCATGAGTACCTACTCCGATTAAAATTATGATTTCTTATAACTCTTAATTCTAACCTAACCTAACCTAAAAATGTGACCTTTGCATGTAGCTCGAACATTAATACTGGTTATCGGTTATAATAATTATTAATTGAATTATTATTGTAATTCTTACCTTGATAATGTGGAATTAGGGCGGAGAATAGCGACTGTCCACATGTGCAACGACCACGAAATGACTGAGGGTATCGTATCGATTTCCAGACAAATTACTTATTCATGAATCGTAATGCCGCTACGTATTATTGAATAGTCATATGAATTAATCGATAATGACCGAGCATTTACGTCTTCCATTCTGAGGTTTTATACACACACATGAGTAAAGTGGTTCAAGTCAAAACTAAGGGGAGGTTAGTGATCTAACGTGTTACAACGGTAATTTTATTAAGCTTCGGGCGAGTAAATACTTCAAGTCTTTTAATATTTATCGATTTTTTTTGTTTCAGTTATTTTTGTACCTTTCATGTTTTACTTATACGAGGTACTATAGGTCTTTGTTGTACTACTAACTAACGAGAATATAGCATGAACATAGGTCATGTTTGACGCCATGTGTGAGCATTTCTAAAGGGCATATCGTTCTGTACGTCAATGTCCTCACTGATTACATATCTACAGTACCTTCTTTAAGTCCCTGATTTTAACGGTTGCAAGTGTGTGTTGCGTTCTGTTATGACGGGTACAAAATCACGCTTGTCCTTCCCCTGCCTAGGTTATAAACGTAATTTATTTGTAGTAAAAGAAAAAAAATATTAAGTGGCACTCTTCCTTTTTGGTAATTTAAAATTCATTAGGTAGTCATTTCATTAGGTATTCTATTCTTGAGTCCAAATCTCTCCTGCTCGTCGTACACTGCTCAACAATTCAATGGACAAGGTAATGGCGTCAAGTCACTGTTGTATGTGTAGGTCAATGTACCCTGTATTACCTACACGATTTTGACTCCGGCCTAAAATCAAACGTATTTTTTTTCATGTTTTGATTGTATAAGGTGTCGGAGACCCAGTGTTAATGACGGCAGAGGTCAGTGAATAAAACAAACATTAACAGTTTCGTTAATATATTTTTATATATGTACAGTATAGAAACAGTATTATAAAGGTAAAGTACAATAGAATTAGTAATTCTTCGTAGGAGCCTGTTAGAATGGTAACATTTGTTTTTTCTGACATTTTTTTTTTATTATTACCAGACCTATACAGCCAGAAATAATGCGGTTTTTCTTTCTTGCTTGCTTGCTTTTGTCAGTGCTTCTTTCTTGTCTATGATAATTTGGTTTTGTTGATATACGTAAGCGATGGTGACCATTAGGCGGTTCTTTAGGTAATTCATCAAGTATTAAAAAGAAGTCTGCGGTCGCCAGGAATAAAGTTCTTTACGCTATCATTTCGAGACTGAATGTAATTTGATAAATTAATCATTGATTCATTTAAAGTTACTTTGTTTTTATTCCAGTCAGGAAAAAAAATTGACAGCATTATTATTTTATCTAAATGAAGAAAACATCAATAAAATAATGAATAAAGAACGGGCAATACATGGGTGTGTTTTGTGAAGCTAACTATAGTTCCTGTCAGACGGATCGTCAACTCGTTTGAGGGGTTTTTATATAATAAAGTAAGTAGGTAGAATAGAAATGTTTATTTCTGTAATATTTATTGATCTTTACACTATTACACAGAGCTTAGAACAATATAGCTTAGATTTAGATAAGTAGATACTTATTACAGTGCATGCTTTTTCATATCTTCTTAATTGAGTTTTTATAAGGAGCTTTATGATTCCAGGTGTTCTTTCACTTGTGCCCTATAATGAATTAAAGGATTATACTCCATTGCAGCCGTTGACAAATGTAAATAATAAAATTTAACATTCATGGTCGTTGCTATTCTGAATTATTAGGCGTTTTTATCAAATTTAGTAAATTTCGCGAATTTCTCGGTTCTTTGTCAAAAAATAAAACAGAGGTTAAAGTGTTCATATCAATTCACTTTCATATTTTAACAGGTATGAAATTTAATAAAAAATTGTAGTTATTATCCTAATATATGGGTATCCTAATATACGTATACTGGGTACAAATGGCATTAAGCTGGCTATTCGTGCCTGATATTTTATTGTGGTCTTATAGGTTAAATAAATAAATAATATGTAACTTGGGCCTTACAATAAGATTCGCTTGGGGAACAGAACATTTATTGCTTGCTACTCGAGAACAGAGTAGGTAAAGATAACATAATTATAGCGCTACTCTGTATATCGTAAAGTACTGGTACGCAGTTTCTTTAAAGTTTGTATATATCAACCAACGATGAAGATAGAAAAACAACAAGTCGTGGAAAACATTTATTTCATATTTATTTTAATTTAATTTTACTTTCTATTACAACACCATTTACAACTATCTACGTTTGCAATTATGTGAAAAATAATATATTAAATAACAATATACTTTTTACATTTATTTCATAATAATTTCTATTTACAATATAATTGTCAAGTACATAATAAAGATTGTACTTATTTAAGGAGGAGCAAGTAGTACAATATTTATTAATATAAATTAAATAACATCTGAGCTTGAAGTATAGGTATTTATTATACAAACTGAAGATCTAAAATATTATAGTGGTAATATTGCACATTTCTTTACCCGACTCATTAAACCACTTAGTAACATTTTAAAATATGTAATGTATGCCATAGAAAAAACATGCCGCAGCACTGACCTTATAAATCTTATATTTATAAAATAAAATATAATATTGTTTTTAGAAAAATCGAGTTGTATGTTATTATTATTACAATTTAAGACAAATTCAAATCATTTTTTTTTATTAAATCCTTAAGCTACGGCTGCACTATCGGAAGTATGATAGTATTCGAGTTATCATATGTTTGTCTCCTGGTCCTATTATACCTATTGTAATCTCTAATTGGAGAAATATTCATTACAACTTTACAGTTTAGGAAACAACCAAAGTAATAGAAGAAAAAGGAATTGGTGAAGGAAAACTTTTTAAACAACTTTTCCAATATCCCACTTTCATGAATAATCATGATATCGATTTATCCTACCCAAAAACTCGCTTCCGACCGGTCCGACGTATTCAAAGTGTATGTAAAAAATTCAACAACGAAGTATAGCCATGTCAGTAAAGTTTATCGCTATAAAATCCTTTGATGCGCTGCAATTTATCGACTGTGAATTACAGCCGCAATAAGCCTTGCGAATATTCGCCGAGTCTCGCAAATGTAGCCGCAGCATTATAACCTACAGTATTTCAGACATTGTAAGGGACGGTTTAGTGCATGTACTATTATTGTTACACCCCCTTTTGGAACCCCTGTACCTAATCAGGGTGTATTTTAACAATAATTATTTCGTTATAAGTTGTACTTTAGCATTAAAGTATTAATTTATACTTACATTCGCTTTTTCTCTTTTATTTCTATTCGTAAAAAATAAATCTTACCGGGAAATTTCCGTAATTCAGTACAATATAATTATTTACATAAAAATTACTACTTACATAAACAATTATTAAGTAAGTGATAACTGAAGAGTCTTTCATATTAAAACTATATTTATGACGAATTAAAAATAAATTAAAACTCAAGGACCAGTTTATATTCAAATATCTAGATGTTGGCTTATTCTGCAAAGTTATGTACTGTTGACCAACAAATATCTGGTTGGTCATTTAATGTAATATTGTTATTTGGGAGACAATTCTAATGTTGAGTGGATAGTTCATACAACGGGTAGTATTTAATTTTTGACAACAGCTGAGATATCCAACAATAATTTGAATGTCATATTGTCATAAATGTATTTGTCCTCCATATAAATTGAAAAAAAACTTTTTGGTTCTTTCAAAATATCGCCATCTATTGGCGAAGTACAATAATTGCCAATGTTATTAAAGATCAATTAAAAAGTAAACTTAGAATCCTAATACCAAGTTACATAAAGTGGATAATATTATTAAAACCTTCACTAGGAAATATAAAGGTATATTTCAATATACCGACAGCCATTTTTATTTATGGTCTACAAGTTTTAACACTAAATTTGAGCTAACTTTATTTTAAAGTAACGTGTTTGTATGTATTATAAAAGTACGTATATAATTACTTTGTCATAAGTTCAATATATTTTTACTTAACAAGGATTTTGTGTGTGATATTTGATTTTGAACTTGTAATGTGGGTAGTTGACGATAATATAATTTTGTCAATACTTATATTGTTGATAATAATGTTGTCAAGTCGATTTGGTGTCAGTGGTTTAAGCATTGCAATGTGCAGTGTGTAGGTTACAAATAAGTGGTCGGAGAAGTTTTGGTATAAACAGTTACCTCGCTAACATTTACATAAATAAATTTTAGTACACGGTACTTACAGGTGAATAGCTTGAGTTTATACAAAATAATTCAGTCGCATTCGGATATTAACAACTAAATAAATATACCCATGGGCGTACCAAAGGGTTGGGGAGAGTGGGGGCATTTTATTGCTTTACTGAACGTGCTTCTACCCCTAATAGATAATTATGGATATATATCTACGCACATACATAAGCATAATTATATATTTACGTGTTACAATACGATGCGGAAATCAGATTTATTTTAGTGTATTATATAAAGTGTCAAGGCTAGTAACAGATATATAATTACATTATTATAACTGGTAATCCGCTATCATTTCGCTTCGGTGAACTTATGCTTATAAATACGTATATCCAAAACATTGCTATTCATTTATTTCAGGCATTATTATAAACTACGTTTACATGTTCATGTTTGAATGTCATTTTATTGATTTAGGAAACAATTTCTTATAGTCTTATTAATTAAAAAGGTAATATGTCTTTGCATTACTGGCATAAACGCTGTCAAAACATTAACACCTAACTAACAGTTTATGGAATACTGATACTGACGCATCTTAGGGATAAATTCGTCATATACATTAAAATATGCCAAATAGCATCTAAATCTATTCAGTGGCTTTCACGTGATGTATGCACACAGACCGACAATAATTCCAAAAATACGTTCTTGTTTCTTTACTGATAGCAAAGCCTACCTACATTAAAATTTTCAAGAAATATCCAATATGTAGACTTCCCACCCTTATGTCCCTTCAGTTAACGTTAATGTTAATGACTATGCTTTAAAAAAAAATCTTCTCGTTACTTTGGGTGTCGTTTAATGCATTAATTAGCGCGCTAAATTGTTGGCTACATTTGCGTAGGGTCATTGTTAGAGCGTATATTAACGCGTTAAGAGGTAGATATCGCCGTGACCTTACAGTTTCATTATACATATAGATAGATATATTTATTACATTCAAACTTAAGCGTAGGGTCCCAAAGTTGTTCCACTACTACTCATTGACTTGAGCAAATTGACGTGATTGCTGCACAACAATACGTAAAAAGTAAATAATAATTATATTATTATTAACTAAAGCAATGTCGAAATTTCAATCACGTAATGTAAGAGGAAGTAATACTAATTCAGAATACAAGATTTGTCATATACACAGTAACAAACTCACAAATATTGCAAATTAAATAAACCTAACATAATGTGAGTTCCTTCCTTTTCGCTTCCTTTTTAGCTGACAATATATCGGTAACATTGGTTTTATTAATGTTCATGAACCGCAGTAGTTCATGTTCACACGGTGACGTTCGATCGGTGATGGACGTCGTTTGAAAAATTTTGCGTTTTTATACGTTTTCTGTTATCACTACGGTAGAAAAACGACCGCATATGTCAAATAACATCGTGTAGTTGCCTGTCCCGTCTTCCCCTTTCCGCTAAATCCGCTAAAATTACGTTCATTTTCAATTATAATAGAACATAGAATTCATAAAATCGATACAAACGATGTTATAGGATAGCATCCTCTAAATTCCAGTGTTTTTATATTCTTAAATATTTAATTTTTTTTACAGAATTGAACTGCGTAAAACATTTGTGGCGTTACAGATCAGACCATTGTTATTTATTGTTTTTTATCACATGCTTTTTTACTTTGTACTTACCCTGAATTCGGTTTAAAAAATCTTACGCAATGTTTGTTTTTGTCTAACATTAAATCAAAGTAAATTTCGAAAGTGACATTAGATACATAAACTAAATACGAGTATATTGCATACGATCCAGTCAATACATAATAAATTATGTTATGTATTATTTTGTTATAGTATTTACTTCTAAAACCTGAGATCTGAATGTTAACCATCTTCTTTTCTCGCTACCAATTTTGTTTCTTCATACGATTTTAAAGATGGTCTGTGGTAACAATTGTCAAATTGGTTACTTTGAGTGACTGCGAGCAATGTCTTGCATTTATCGCACATAATCCAAATTTGGCTGCCACTTAAGTTGCTCTCCTTGTGGTTCAGTCCAGATTTCACGTCTTCACTCGGAGTTTTCGATGTTTGACCTGTAAAATGCGAAAATAATCCTAATGACGAGAATCACAAAATTATGTCCTATAATGTATTAAAGTTTTATATATCGAGAGCGAAAGTACACAAGAATAATCCTTTAAACTTTTAAATACCAGTATCACGGTAACCATAGAGTTATTTATACGTACTCTGTAGATAATTACAGTTGAATCCGTTTAATATGGCCTCGGTTTTAATGGTAAGTCATTTAATTTAACGTAATTGTAATGCGATCACGTGCAACGGTTGATAATATAATAATAGACAGTTTATAATGTCCGATTACAAAATGATTAGGTCGGCTTTAATTTACCTGATTCCTAACACTTACGTTCGCGTCTTCGACGCCTTTGAAAGCATAGAATAGGTATTAAATGTCGCGGACTTTTTATCAATAATTGGCTATTGTCATCATAGTTATTATATAAAGGAGAAGTGATTAATTGGTTTGTAGTTTAAAGTTGATTACCGAGAAAAGTCAGTCAATTAATCATTTGGACAGCATTTAAAAATTTTGCTTCGATAAAAAAAATGTAACCAATATGCAATTAATTTGTAGTTGTTTGTCTACAAAACAAAAGATTATTAATGATTTTTTAACAAATAAGGAAATTTATAACCTGTTAACGTTACAATAATTTGTTTAAATATAACCTATAATATATTTTATGTCAAATCAAGTCAAATTATTAGATTACTAAAAACAATATTCATTATTTTCTTAATTGTACTAAATATGTTTGCAACTTAAATAACTTTGTGAGTAAATAGGGTTTTCACCCGCCTGCCCCCTGGGTACTACCCCCGATTTCAAGTCAACCATGAAATGGCTTTTACGTTTGTTTATAGTGTCCGAAAACTAGAGGACAGAAGTGCGGAGACGTGCAGTGCTTATACTGATATACAGTGAATTTATCGGATTGACTATTTCCACCGACGTGAACCGGAGATTTAAGCTGTTTGTGAAAGAGAGAGGTGCGTTAGGCGAGCGCGCGGCAGGGACAAATCGGACGTAGCCGACGCAGTCCCTCGGGTCCCTTGTTGTCCGAACACTGTTCACGTCTCAACACACTTAGATTAAATCTCTACTCCGCTGTACTCTCAGCTGAATGACTACCGAAGCTATGCGGAAAGAAGATGTGGAAATAATGGTTAAGGTTACATGTTTAGAAAATGTTTCAACTTCACACGAATTAAATAATGATTCACAAAGTGTCTCCGCTGTGAGTCTCTGTTGTTTGTTTACATAAAAATCCCTTTTGAATATTATACTTTGTGTAACGTTCGCTTAGCACACGCACGTATGATTTAGCATAAAATTCTCTTCGATGCCAATGTAATCGGATTCTACGGTATTTATATTGAAATTATTTCAAAGATTTCCGAAACTTCCTATGATAAAATATTTGAGATAATATTTACACATTTCAATCTGAATTTATTAAAAGATAAATAAAAATATCGTGAGTGATTGGGAACTTGATCTACTTTGGGAATGTTTGCTAGATATTTTTTTCTAATATCAAATATCGTCTAATATTGAGCGATCCGTTTGTTAGGGAAGTGGCATACGATATGAATTCTCTAAGTATGATTATAGTCATATATAGTTGTTTTAAATGTTATCATATAAAAAAAGACCTGATTTATGAGTTCCGCTTTGGTTCCTGTTCCCAGATAGCGGCATGGCAGTGTAGAAACAACGTTGTGAAATATGAGGATTTTTCTTTTGGCAGCAGAATTGCAAAAAAGTATTCTGTAAACATAAAATAATTATGCATATGTATATACCGCAAGTTAATTTGATTAAAGCTTTGTAATATGATAATCAAATACATAACAAACGGAGTTTCTACCGATAATTTTAGGAAAATATATTAATAAAACTTTACAAATTGTTTTCTTCAGTAAATTTATGACAAGAAAGAAAATGCTGGGTAATAAGTTAAACTACAAAAACTGAATTTTGTTACAATCTCATCTAATATTAACATAATATATTAAACATGTTTGACTAAACTTGTGATAAGCTACTGCTTCACCTAATGCCGATTACATGAAGCACGTTTTAAAATATAATTACCTTGAATGCGTCTCGGAATTTATGCGACATTATATGGTAAAATATTGGATTGATACACGTGGACACGTAGTAGAGCACCCCAGACATGTAGGTCATGAAGTAATACACTGAAAGAAGTACGGGGGACTTGGCGCGATGGTTTTCCGCGGTCCCGTAAATCGCGACCAATCTTTGAGCGTGGAATGGCGCCCAACAGACGAAAAATGCAATCACAACAGCCACTGAAACAATTAGTATAAATGATATTATTAATGCCCTAATACAATAGATACATTAACTTGTTGATTTTGTAAACGTTATAATTAATTTTTTATTGTACTATTAGTTATTTATTTTTTCAATTTTTCTAGTTTAAAGTTTACATTATACGAGTACTGTAGAATGCGTACAACATACGTAAATGTGTAACAAGCGTAATTAAATTCTAATAAGCAAATCGTATCTGCTCTGTGAGAGATGCAAATTTAGAATTATTACGTATCGTCACAAATCAGTGGTGGAAGCAAATTACAAAGATTATTTGCATAAACAGAATAAAAACCTATACACATTTGCATTTCATGACCTTCTTTGCAAAAAAGTGGATTTAGACCAAATGTGCGAATGTATATTCTATTTAATACTAGTTGGACCCTACGCGCGTTGCTACGCCATAAACTAAAATAAGGTAATCACAGTGGCACCATCTATCGAAAATTGGTCGAACTCAGAAACCTTCGCGGGCTCGTACACAACAACTTTGCTAAAGATCATCACATGATCAAATGCATAGTTTATGATTCTATAAAGGATATAAAGACAAACATTAATTTATATATATATAGATTTTAAACTTTATTTTACTTAAATAGTGACTTCAATGCATTTTCTACCAGGTTACTAGTATACATACACGAAAAGTGGTGCTAGATGAAGCACACTCTATCACTTTTCTGTCCAATTCTCATTTAGTAGACAAAGACAGGACTTAGTGCAATATTCTAGCAAAGCTTACTCGCTTTATGCAAACTGAGTACAGGCAAGCGAACAAGTGCCTGTAAAGTTTATTAACGTTACAAGGTTTTCGTTGTGAGCGAGAATTCTAGTACTTGTATTTATAACTGCTCGCTATTATTCTTGTGGGGGTTAACGCAAAATACTCACTTTTTTTACTAAAAGACAATAAAACAATGCTCTTTATCCAGTGTCACCCTTAATTTTGTTTAGCTTAAACTCAACTTAAGTATGAAATTCTGTTTCTGCGATATACGATAAGTTACGAAGCTACACACGACCTAACTAGTAAATAAAGATTTACTCACCGAGCATTTTCACAACTCTCTTTGTAGATTGAGTGCTATTTTTCCGACTGACTCGGTTGATTACCCTCATGTTTCTATCGAACCCAGTTTTTTCTGTTTTCTCTTTATTAACATTCGTTTTGTTGAGTCTTATTCCAATAAGTGTGTACAGAAACGTAATTATAATCATAGGCGCTAAGAAGAAAACAAACGTAGATATTTCAAAGGAATGCTTGATGATGACACTCGTTTGTAGACACATAGCTACTCCTTTGTGAGTTCTGATACCGAACTGTAAAGCTTGCGGCAGCGCCAAGCTGAAGGATGCTATCCAAAGAAGAATAACGTGCTTTATAGCTCGCGATAACTTCGACATTTGGTGGGATACAAACGGATGGCATATAGCCAAATATCTCTCAACAGTGAAGAGGGTTATGGTTAATACACTCGCGTACGTAGATGTTTCTGCTGCGAGACCGCGAATTACGCAGAATGTATGGCCAAAAATATATGGCCATTTGGACCATATGGAATACATCTCCT